>VOQZ01001045.1:0-13020 GCA_008079305.1 Phytophthora palmivora | reverse complement strand
TTGGTGCACGTCTGTATGCATTTTTCACCATCACAGCAACTGCGCCTATCCTATTGACTTGACCTTTCTTTCACGAAATTACAAAAATAGCACTGTCCGCATTATGATTCGCACTTAGCTGGAGCCTCCTCGAACTTACTGAAATCGAACAGTAGTGCATTCTGAACCCATATTTTGGACAATCATTTTGTACCAGTATCTTATTTTAATAATATCTGTTCTTTTATTTTTAATACTAAAACCATCGTAAAACTGCTCTACTAAACTGGCCGCGTCATATGAACTGGTTGGCAAACCTGTGTTAGTGTTCAGGGTGCAAACAGCGCCCTCTGCATATAGATAGAATAGTGTAAGTCAAGAAGATATGGTATTTTAGTATAATTTTCCGTTTTTTTTTTTCGTTTCAACTCGCACTTTAAGCTATCTAACAGCTGCAGCTTGATCCATTTTAATGTGGCGAAACTGAGCAAGTTTTTTAACGACGTGTGTTAGTACATTGCTATAGTGCTGACTACGTAGTATATAATTCTAGCTTTGTGTGCGGGGTTGGAGCACTCAGACGCGCACCTCGAGTAAAACCAGTCTATTTATGTAGCTTCACACCAAGCCGTTTGCACTCCACGTTGATGCAGGTGAATATTATACACAATTCGAAGCTTTACCTGTTCTGCACATAGATATATCAGCTGAATGGCACAGAGCTCGACTGCAGCTATCAGGACGGTTACACTACTATAATTGAGTGCTCGGCAGCTGCAAGAGGCATACGTTATAACTATTACCATATAGCCAAACTAAAGAGTATTTTACTTGCCGATAGTAGCGTATAACGCAGTGAGTACGATTTGTGTAATACTACAATCTGTAATATCACAATCCACACAGCCTAGGAGCGATCAGCACAGATATCGGCAGCCAACAGCGATTAAATGGAGATTGGTAACATTCATTGATTTAAATCATCATACAATTAAAGTGCTGCAGGAGACCATGATGTAAATTAGTCTAACGTCGTGTAGTTGTGAAGATCCTCTACTGCAGCTATCATGGCAACTGGTATGATATATTTGATATAGGCAGCATAGCACTTAAGAGCAGTGAACATGCAGGTTAACATCTCTGCACCAATGTTCAGCGAGTTTCGTTGGTACAAAATGGATTTGTCACTACTTGCGCTTTTGCTGGCACTGGCGCAATGTCTGACCTACGCGCTACAAGTTGCTGAGATGCCCTGACCCAGAAGTGAAACAGCGTAGTATGATATGGAGCGGCAGCTACGTTGCACTCTCAATCTATTCCTAATAATAGTTTCGTTGGTTAAATTGAATATACTTTGCACACCCCACATCGGTCGGTACGCATATTCACCAGTTTCAACAGCGATCATCTAGATTATCGTATATCTTTTCTCGGATAGTTCGTAATAACGACAACAAACTACATGTATATGTGCAATACTTCAGTACATCGCGATAAATGAGGTTGGAGAAGATCTGTCAACGTGATACGGAACTTTTCCTGTGGAAAAAATCTAAGGTCAGGTGGGTATCATTATAGCAACGTTCAATGTATTTTGAATTATATTGCACACGAAACCATAAACGGTAACAATTATAATATTTTAACTAAGTTGTATTGTTACAACACTTGACAACCACACTTCATTCAATGATCGTATTACATCACGAGCTCCAACAAAGTTATACGAAGCATCCGCGTAGCGGATGCCCAGAGCGCTAGTAATAACCAGAGATTTGAATCAAAAGGATTTCTGCGACGTGTGTGAATCTGATTCACACACGTCGCAGATTGGTGTGATTCACACCAGCAATAATGGCCAAAATCCAATTCATTTGCCAACTCAAAGCATGGCAGACACAGAGCCTCTCATCGTGGGCGTCATTTTCCCGGCCAAGAAGATCGCACGGCTTCAGGAAGTGCTGGACATGGAAGAAGATGGGGTTCGCTTCGTACTGATCGATTTGGAAGCCGCAACCCCCTCAGGCGCCTCAGTGACGGACGATGAACTGGAGGATGCTGTTGAGCGCTTTGCCACACGTTATGGACCACTGGACGCGCTGCTGCACAAGTTAGCACATGATATGGTGTTTGCAGAGCTGGGGGATCAGGACGCAGCCAACCGCGTGAAGCTGGTGCAGCGTTTTGTACGACAAAACCCGTCGGTATGCGTGGTGGACCCCATAGACAGTGTTCGGCTGCTCACGGACCGCAATGAGGCTTGCAAAATGCTCCGTGCTATGGAGCAGGACACAGTGCAGAAGCAACACTTCAAGGTACCCACGTTTCACGTGGTGGAGCGCCCCGAGCAGTTCCAGAAGCTTTTGGAGGAGCTGGGTGCTGGAAAGACGAGACTCCCGTTAATTTGCAAGTCTGTGGAAGCTTGCGGTGCGTAGCGGTAGGTCGATATGATTTGGGATGGAAAACTGATGGGGGTTGTTGTGTTGTTTTCACGCTGCAGCTACGGATCGTTCACATATGATGAGTGTTATCACCAAGTGTCACGATCTGCACTATCTCGAGTATCCTGTACTGTACCAGGTGTGAAGACTGCGGATTTGAGTTGTGGATGGTCACTGACTTGTGGTGTTTGTTGCTGATACTGCAGGAATTTATCAACCACTCGAGCCGCCTCTTCAAGGGCTACGTGCTGGGAGACATCATCAACGTGGCGGAACGCCGCTCGCTTCCGAACCTCGTGGTTGGAACTGCACAACATGTGCACTTTAACACGCAAGAGAACTACCCTACTAGCAAGGATTTCCACCCCCTTGAAGACAACAGCGTATCGAAAGATGAGATTATTGGCGGGTGGACACAGGAAGAGATTTTCACGGCTGTACGCGCGATAGGCGAGCGTCTTCGCCAAGAATTGAAGCTGACGCTGTTTGGGTTTGACGTCATTGTGGCAGATAACGGCTCGCATGACCTCTACGTGATCGATGTCAACTATTTCCCGTCCTATAGGGAGCTTGATGATTTGAGCACCATTTTGAGGAAGCATGTGAAACAACTCTGTGGTCGCCAATACTAGTTAGTACACATGAAGAGCAATGTGCATTCCACTAACGCTGCGAACTCGTCTAGAAACTCGCCTTATTTGACTGTTTCGCTGATATTAACGATAAGTATGTTTCACCACAACCGCTACAGTTCATACCAAGCTTTCTCCTGTTTAGCCCTTTCGATGCGCTCCATGCGCATGGCAACGGCAGCGGTGGCTGGTCTTCCTATGATTTTTCCTTCACGACGACGAGACCCACCAGAAGTACTCTCGGTTAGCTTGGCGTACATTTCGTCTACGTTCTCTTGGAGCGTAAACTGCCATTGAGCTTTCTCGCCGATGAAAAACATTTCGAGGGTTTGACGAAGTTGATCGTTCCAGACTTTCACTAGTTTGTGCTGATTGACTGCTATCTCCATGGCATCCGTGTAAGTTACGTTATCGGTCTGAATTGTCTTTAATACGTACGTCGTCGCATTCAATTCGTCTAGACACTTTTCCATCGACGATCGTAATTCACGCCGTGAATTGTGGTCGAAACTGCTAAGATATTGCTCGATAGGCCCAAACAACATTTTCAGGACCACCGGTAGCTGGTGATCTATTTGTCTGGCTACAACGTCTCGAACAAGCTTCAATTTAGGCAACAATTCTATACGTAGCAAGTCGTCCAAGCGCTGCTCGAGTGTTTTAGCTTCTTCTGCCGTCTTGCCCCTCGCCTGTGCAATTTTCATGCGGTTCCGAAGACGATACATTGGCTCCACGACATCAGTCGCCATGCTTAGCAATAACTGAAGTAGTTGCTCCATCAGTAGATGTAGCAATTCAATCTCCTGTGCTGCCTTTTCAGGGAGTTCAGATCGGTTTTTTGACTTCTTTGCTATGAGCGCTCTACCTCCACCACTTCCGATCGCCCAGAGTTTTGTTGCATTTACCTCTTTATCTTCGTCATCACAGTGGGTCCAATGCACAGACACTGTCAATGTACCTCGAGTTCGCGGTGAGTTACTTCTTCCCGCTTTGTCCAACAAAGGCAAGTCTGCAGTCATGCACTTGTTATGATTAAATGTCTGGATTGGGATAGTCACCATACCCAAAAAATCACCATTGCATTTGTGCTGTTCAGTTTCCGCTTGCATGCTGCCATTTCGTGTGCATTGTCCTCGTCAACGGTGCTCTGCTCCTTGTTACCAATCTTTCGTGTCACAACAACATCGTGGTCAAATACTATGAGTGTCAGTACAGCGTCCTGCAAATGAACCGCGTTCTCGTTTAGTGCTCTCTGCTGCTGTATCTCGTGGTCTGTGAAGCAATAGCGCATATGAAATTCCTCGTTCCACTTCGGATTAAGTGAATTATATCGCACGCTCGTTTCACCGGCGGACACCACTTCTCCTGTAGGATCGGTCAAACTAAGTGTCACGAATGGATCACTGCTTAGTAAGTCACCAGCGCGCAAATTCTGGGCCTTTTCAACTACAACGCGGACACAGTTCAAACTTCGAAGAACAATTCTCCGTCGGGTTGCCATCAGCTCTCGAATAGCCAAATACGCTGACACTAAAACCCCACGAAGTCGGCGCTGTCGTCGTCTTCTATAACGATGCTTGCGATAAGCATCTTGGACAAGGAGAACATGGTACAGCAAAAACTCATCAGCGAGCATGACGTATGTAGGCGGTTGTGAAGCACTTAAATCCGAATACGCTTCAGGTGAGTAGGGACTGTAAAACAAGATCTTGTTTTTGCGATCATTAAACACAGCAATCCACTGGAACGGATCGTTGGCGTGACACCGAAGAAGCTCTTGCCTGTAGAAACTGACTCGTGCTTTCATATCAATCGTCATGACAACAATGCGGTGAGGGAGTCGCTTTTGCTCGTCGACCATTATCTCTTCTTTGTCTTCATACTCTAGTGGTTCAACTCGCCATTTTGAGTGAAATATTTCGCCGGTGTCTAGGCTAAAGTAGCGAATTGCTATGTCACCACTGATCGTTCGGTTTGAAATTTTCACCCATTCCGATGTCGCTGGAGTCTCCCTTGATAGTGCCTCCTTAATGGCCCAATCATTTTTGATGTGCCATGAGCATCGGCTAGTAATTCACGAACTTCGATTAACTGTTTTTCTAGCGCAGCACGGTTTGAAAATGAGCAGTACTCGCATTTGTTCGGGGACGTTTTTCGCACTAAAAGTGCTTCGGCCTGTTCGAGCAACGGTACGTATTGCTCTCCCCTCTTTAGGTCACAAAGGTTGGCTCGATAACAGTAACTGAGTCCAACTAGGTCATTGACAATGCCCAACGAGTCAATCGTGTTTAGTCGAGTCCCAACTTTGCTCGTACGTCGTTGTAACTCTGGAGTCAAACGCACAGATTTCACGAAGAACCATTTTGCAATGAATAAATCCTTATCCTGCATGAATACATTCGCAAATCGACTCCAGATCCAGCGGGTCGACACAAAGATTTGCAGGTCTCCATGCAAGTGCTTCCGAACATTCTCCACATCCCAGTTCCCATTTCGGGTCGTCCACGAAGCAGTCTGTTTTGCTGATGGTGGTATCATTGCTTGAGGCTTAACAATTACTTGGAAGCTTAAGAAAATCCGAGCTACCTTATTACGGCGCGTTTCACTACCACAACTTAGTGGTTGACTTGGTGGCTTCAACAAATTAAGTTCATAATATTTTCCTTCAGTGATTCCATCATGTGCTGCAAGCAAGTCTTGCATCGCTACCGAAACATATCCAATAGTCTCTGCATCTTGCCACCAAGAATTTCGTCTGATGCGGTTCATCACACTAATGGTAATAATTGATCTGGCTGAGGAGACTGGAATCTCGAGATCTTCTTCCCAGCTAGGAGACAAATTTGTCCAAGTTGGTGGGGTTCGTGTCGGTGTTGCCTTCCCTTCGTGTCGAACCAACACGAATGGCTGGCTGCGTAGCATATTGGAGATAGCAACATCGAGAGTGGCCCCAACGACGATTCTGAGTCCCTGTAAATTGTCGCCGCGGTACCGCACGCTATTGAGCACACGACCACCACTGTTAGCAATTTCGCCAAGGGATGCGGACTTTGCTACGATCTCCATCAGTTCGTGGTGCAATGCGCCATAATCTCGCCAACTATTCCTGCGTTCGACAGGAATCCGCATCTTTTCCTCCTTGAGCTGCACGAAAAATCCACGTATGAATAGTACTTCTGCATCGCTGAAGAAAAATGGGGATTGGATTAAGCAAGGCCACTGAAGTCTCTTTGCTCGCTTCTTCACAACCTTAGACGTGAAAAATAACGCACGATCCTTACGTTGATCGAGAATTTCGTTAATAGAGGATATAGCAGCGTCAAGATGGCGCCAAGAGTTCTCTGTCGTGGATACTTTTGACACATGTAGAAATGATAGTCGAATCAGGATAAGTTCTTCATACGCTGTGTACACGGGAGTTCGAGGCTGCGAACCACGTAAGCGACCGTATAAACTTTCGTACATATCAACGAGTGTCGAGGCACTGTGGCTTTTATAGCGATAGAGAACTTCTGCCATCTCAAAGCACAGTAAAAATGGAATATGGTGCCACGACAGCAGTAACAGCTTGATGTTGAATTCATGTGTCTTCGATAGTATCCTTTTTGATTGAGTTTCCCCTTGAACGTGGTTTGTCAACTTCTCCAGATGAGTAACCCAAGTATCTTGATGCGAATGAAAACGTTTGAACAACTGAGCAATGCAAGTATATGCGCACTTCAGATGAAGACTCTCGTACCATAAATCGTTTCCAACATAAGCACGGACATGCGCCTTTAAAAGACTTCGCATGAAAAAAGTGTCTCCACACTCGGCATACATTTCATCAGCGATACGTTGAAGCAGCAAGGCTTCTCGAAAAGGTTCTCCACGAAATCTTGGTGCCAGACTGTCTGACCGCCACGCTTTCAAACACAAACGCTCAAGTTTTTGCAGTCGTTTAAGCCGGGACGAGAATGACTCTTGTTTCGAGAGAGAGACATTGCGTGATAGCGCACGCTGCACGGATGCCAAATTATCAATGAATAAATGTGTATTGGAAGTTGTCCGCTCTTGAAGCATTTCTAGTCGCGCCTGCTGCATCAACAGCGCGCTTTCTTTTCGTTTCTGCATATTGATTGTTACTCGAGCAGCAAGAAAATTCAAATTTGCCCGCAGAGAACGATCTTTTGAATGCAGCAGTGCCTCGCGTGCAGCGACTTCAGCAAAGACCCACGCCTCATGGCATTCTAATGCCTTCGCTACCTCGAAGCATACGGTACTCCACGTTTCGTTCCGGCGCTTCCAACGCGCAGTATCAGAGAAATTCATTGTCTCGCTAATTTTTCGCTCCCACTCCTTCCAATGCAATAGTCTCGACCGCATAGAAAGTTTCTCTTTCAGTAGCTCAGAGTGTTCTAGTTTTCTCAACAGTGATGGTCTATATAACGCTTTTCGGATGCCTAATTCCATTTGAACACCTGCTTCAGGGGGAAGATTCCCCACCAGGCCGTGTAAGCTAAAATGGCCAAGATAATCAGGCATTTTGCGTGTCTTGTAAATCCCGGTGTCAGTAAACTCGATGCGCAAGGAAGCGACGCGAAGAGGATGATCTGAAATCTTTACTTGTAGTATTGTCTTCTCCGCGAATAGAGATTTATTGAGCTTCCGTGCATCGTAGTCTGTACCAGCAGCATCAAGCAGATGATGCAGAAGAAAAGATCCCACCTGCTCAGTTGCAACCAACTTCTTCGCTTCTCTCGTCTCCAGCCGACCGTGGTAAAAGCCAACGGAGGGCCATAGCTCAATTATCCGGTAGCACTGTTTCAGTAATTGCCTCGCAGTTCGCATAAATGTACTTGTTTCAGAATCGTCCGTTCTAGGACTTCATTGCTACCTGCATACTTCTCCTCGTGGCGCTTTAACAATACCAACGCTAGAGTAAAGCGGATCTCCAAATCGGTAAACGCAGATTGGGATGGCATGTCCAACATTTTTTCAAGTTGAATGCAGCTTTCAGCGAAAAATCCCTTTTCGAAGTACAACATACTAGTTTGCATGAGCAGTTGGGCCTCAACCACAGCTACATCGGAAGGTACGATGTTCCCTAAGCTGGAACGAGAGTTGATGTCTCTCAAAAGATCAGCGACGACCTTAACGCCTGGTCCTTTTCGCTTGATTTTCCACTCCAAAATAAGCATCGGGCTAGCTCAAATTGCGATCGGAAACGTAGCTTTGCCAAAGAAGTAGCGATTACTTGAAATGGTACCCAAGATCTTGTAACCATGTCCGCTTGGAGGTAACTTTCCCAGCCTACCCGTGCTTGATTCAAGTTAAGCACATTCCCTGTAACTTCAAACACTCTAAAATGGCTGATAGCATACGCTAGCCAGAACTGCAGGCGTCCAGCGAGGCGTACAATCCACTACTTGAGTCATTACCATCACTAAAACAATCTCGCTGGAGAATCCAATCAGTCCCGAGTTGCGTAGGTGCCGTACTGAAGCTGAAGGAGATTCTCGACCCGCTCATAAGTGTTCGATGTGGTGGTTCACGTATTATTATTGTACTTTGATCTGTGGACACGGGTTGAGCTGTTGGCAGTAATTCCCCTGTGAAAATCCCTTGCTGGAAGCAGTTTTCCAAATATAAGGCAGCTAAATCGTATCGTTTTGCCTCGAAAAAGTCGAAGCCTTTGCTGGGGTTCTGTCTCCACTTCCGCTGTTCGTAACAGCTCAATAATTCCCTGAATTGTGCACGAGCACGACATCCACGGTAATATTTCTGGATTGTTTGTGCAGATCTAACGTGCAGCTTGGCAGTGGCTTGCTTCGCAGCCTTTAGAATTAATGGAGTACAGACACGTGTGGCAATCCAAGCAACACGTCGTTGCTGTAAACATTGTCGCGCGTGGTGACAACGCCAAAAGCACTGAATTTGTACTGCTGAGTACCATCGACGAAGTCTTCTAGCAATATTGTGGGCATTATAGACTCGAAAAAATCCCTGTAACCTAAAAGCAGCTTCGAGTCGACGCCGCTCGAGTCTTCGTACAGCCACCACTCGCTTTGCCTGGAATACTCGAACAGAACATTGAAGCATCAATACTGCCAGGGGAACTACACAACGCCACAGCTGAACCAACTTCGTTCGAGTCAACTTGATGGGAACGTCTACCGCCCTCACAACCACTGGGGGATGCCGCAGGATTCGCCTCGCAATTAATTGTGCACACGTAAATCCCAGCCACCACGACAACAATTGTGCAGGGGCGTGAAAGTACAATCCCTTAATCCGAATAATGACAGCTATATCCAGGAGGTGGGGTTTCCCGGGGCTCACCATTACCTGTAGGGCTCGTGTCAAACTGGATGAATGCCGTGTAATTTTTGTCGCCATATCAAGTTGACGTTGCCAAACTTTTGTTGTTAGGCACTGTCGTATTGCCACAGCTTTGTGCCTTCTCCACGAACACTGAATCACAAGCGCCGCCGAGTGTGTCACTGTGTTGATAGAACGATCTCTAGCTGAATTAGGCAAGTCTGATCCATCGAAATTCTGCCAACGCAGTTCGCTGCGGGCGACAAAGTTTCCGGTGTGCAAACTACGAACGTACGTGTTGGTGAGCTGCGTGAGTGTCTGCAGACGAGGGTAAGCTTTGGGTAAACTACGAGGACTAGATGGACTTGTGCCTGCTACAATCGGTAGCTGAGGTAGTCGCTGGGGTTTTCGTCGTGGTATATCTTGTACCGGTTCCGACGAGAGCCACGCCCGCTTCGAGCGCATGCTGCAGACGCGACGCTTCAATCAGTCTCATTTTAACTCCAGCAATGCCCTGCTCAATAAAAGAGCAGTGATCATCCCCGCCAAAGCACGATTCCATCCACTCGAACTCGTTTTATTTTTCATCAGGACCAGTAATCATACTTCACGCTAAGGGTTGGTGGGGTCGTAGTTGTCCGATTCTATACAATCTGCGTCTCCAGTTCCGCTTCTAAGGCAGGTTGCGTTGCGTTCTCAGGGCCAACAAGCAGGTCATCCATACTGGACTGGGCTTCAGCTAGCAGCGCCTCGAATTCCTTCCCGATACTACCCTGCTTACGAGGTGAAGCCGCGTCAAGCTGCGAGCCTTCGTCAGAAAAGAGAGTCTCGCTCGAGAAAGTTCGCTCGCGTTGCATCATCGAGGAAGGAGACAGCGATCCAGCACGTTTTGGCTCCAAATAATACCCCTCAGGCTTGAGGGGGAGGGTCTTGACGCGCTCGCGCGCAAAAAGAAGCGAACAAAGTTCTTTTAGAATCTCGTCGAGCACCACATAGCCGCACAACAACCGTGTCTCGGCTTCGTGGTCATTCAGTGCTGCATCGTTGTCCTCATCCACTAGTTTCTTGCGCAGTTCTTGTAGCTGTGTTGCACCGTTAGGCAAACGGTTCAACCGACGCAATGCATCAGCGTACACCTCTTCAAGAATACTGCGCAGGCTTTGGCCTACTGGTAGCGCCTCGTCCAGGTCAAACACCACTACCGAGCACCGTGATTTCTGAGCAAGAGAATATATCAGGCCCGATAGGCCAGGTTCTCCTGGAACGAGTTTTCTAACAATCGCTCCATGCGACTCAGAACAATGCGCAAGAAGAGCGGCATCGTTCCTTCATCGCTTCCGACGGTTAATCTTTGTAGAAACTGCGACTGCGATCGCTGTCGAAGTCCAGCCGGCTCCGCAGGTGAAAAAGAAGGCAAACTGATGCTTAAATACACTTCTCGCAGCGGCTTCATCGAATTACGCGTAGCAGCAGTCCGACTAGATGATCCTCTTGAAGGCGATAACGCACCTGCAGCAGTACAGCAGAAGAAGAACTTACAACCTCTTCCGATACTGGAGCTACAACTGCTTCTTCTTGAAGATCTGCGTCATCGTCATCAGAGTCATCGGGTTCTTCCGGTCCACGCTGACAGGCAGCGTACTCAGCGTCAGCAATGTAAGAAAGCAACGACAGCACCTGGTCTTCTTGGTCATCAGCTGCTGGGATTTCTACAGCAGAATCCTCTGGTCCCGCAAAAGCGCGAATTTTCCACAAATGAACATTAGACGCCACTGATGAATCAGGAAACCTAGACGCGAACCAGATCGCACCATTGGCAGGAGCGTTGGGGCTTACCAACGATGACGTTGTGGGTCGTCTCTTCCGCGGACTTGCCTCGTTTTCACTGTCGGCGTTACTCTCAGGTTTACTAATCGCGCCCAATAATACACTGTCTGCGTATTCATCCTGTAGCTCGAGTACACTCGTGAACAAATCAATCGTTGCGATACACAATGAGCTTGAAAGAGAGTCCATGTGACGAAGTAGCTCCGATGGAAGCTGTTGAGCTACAGAAGATTCCTTTCCCTGCGTTTCAGGTTCAGGAGACGTGGACGATCCTTCTTCTCCAATAGTTGTGATCGGCTTCGTTAGAGATGCATCAGTTGTACGCACAGGCGTACGCTCGAGAAGAAACTGTAAATATATGAAGAGCAGTGGGTTCGCACGCGTGTCACGACCACACGCAGTTAGCTCCTCCAAAATAATGCGCGCGTAGAGTGTGGCAGCGCAAGCCGCAGCCTCCGATGTGTGCAAAAGTCCTTCAAGTAGTGGACCTTCCAAGAATCGAACTCGGAACTGATCCAACAATTCATCTGCAATTGAACGGCGTTGTAGTTCGCCAGTGACTTCATCCACTTCCTCCAACTCGTACCGCGCCACCATGGCGAGCGTACAGCAAAAACGCAAACGCACTGCAAGAAAACTTAATTCCACTTCCATGTTTGCGTCAGGATCCGTTGAGGTGACTGCTGCGGCAGGGGTTTTTGCCGTGGATGTTAGTGTCTTTGGCAGCGCATCAAATGCGGAGATCACGCCGTTGACCGCATAGTGACAGAACGGAG
Organism: Phytophthora palmivora; assembly: GCA_008079305.1. Lineage (NCBI taxonomy): Eukaryota > Oomycota > Peronosporomycetes > Peronosporales > Peronosporaceae > Phytophthora > Phytophthora palmivora. The sequence continues at coordinate 1,065 of VOQZ01001045.1, read as the reverse complement.
TGAGCTGAAGGACGAAGCGACACAGAGCCTTGTCATGCACGGCTGCAGCGATGACCAGCGCCTCGCGACACTTTTCTCCAATTTTACCCACTGCATACATGTGTGGCAGTAACCCCGTGAACAAAATCAGCTCTGGCACTTCACTCTGCGTGTGGTGATTGTGGAGATGCAGGAACGGGTCATCACTGGCCGATCGAAGTCGAGTGTTGGCTCCAGTTTCGTCTGTCTTGGGGTTCATGTCCGTCGTGCGTATCATGAGTCTATCTGCGTGCAAAAAGAAGAATTCAGTCTGCACGGGGTCTCCGCGTAGCTTTTTCCAGAGGATGTTGAGCAGACTGATGAGGTATTTGCGGACTGTAGGGTCCTCCACCTCTTTGCGCGCGGCCGCCTGAATGAGCGCCACAACCGACACGTGCACCTCGCGTGTCGGCAGAATGGGATAGCTCACGCGGCTTAGCAACGCGCCCACGAACTGCATGGCGAGTGACATGATACCGCAGGGTTGGTCTCTGCGTCCCACCTCGCACAAGTGCGGGATGATTTGCTTCTCCAAAAGATACTCGAGACACTCGTGTGACGCGTGCTCCTGTTGCGGTGGAGACAGCGGCGTCTGTGACTGTGCGCGTGAGCGGGCGCGCGCTCGAGGCTCGCCACTGGCGGCGTCCTCCGCCGCCGCCTTGGGCCGCGCCATGACCAACTCCCAGCGGTCTGAGTTGTTCTCCTCCTCGTAGATGAGCAGCACCAGCTTAAGCAGTGAGTCGCGGGTGTGGCTCTCGAGCAGCAGTCGCCGCTGCTCCGCTGGCCAGGTCACGCGACAAAACGGACTCGAGGAAACGCGCCACAGTCGTCCAGCGGTGATGGAACTCGTCCACGCGCGACTCGTACAAAGTGGGTGCCACCATATCTGCTGCCTGTGCCAGCGCGTCTGAGGCGCGCGCCGCCACCTGCCGCAGCTTGGACCGCAGCCAGCTCATCGCTCTGTCTGCCTCCAACTGTGGCCTGCTTTGGCGCCTTCTAGTTACGAAGTGTGGGAGGAGGCGGGGAAAGGATGGCTAAAGTAGTGTG
>VOQZ01001044.1:0-152323 GCA_008079305.1 Phytophthora palmivora | reverse complement strand
GCATTTTTCACCATCAAAGCAACTGCGCCTATCCTATTGACTTGACCTTTCTTTCACGAAATACAAAAATAGCACTGTCCGCATTATGATTCGCACTTAGCTGGAGCCTCCTCGAACTTAACTGAAATCGAACAGTAGTGCATTCTGAACCCATATTTTGGACAATCATTTTGTACCAGTATCTATTTTATAATATCTGTTCTTTTATTTTTATACTAAAACCATCGTAAAACTGCTCTACTAAACTGGCCGCGTCATATGAACTGGTTGGCAAACCTGTGTTAGTGTTCAGGGTGCAAACAGCGCCCTCTGCATATAGATAGATAGTGTAAGTCAAGAAGATATGGTATTTTTTAGTATAATTTTCCGTTTTTTCGTTTCAACTCGCACTTTAAGCTATCTAACAGCTGCAGCTTGATCCATTTTAATGTGGCGAAACTTGAGCAAGTTTTTTAACGACGTGTGTTAGTACATGCTATAGTGCTGACTACGTAGTATATAATTCTAGCTTTGTGTGCGGGGTTGGAGCACTCAGACGCGCACCTCGAGTAAAACCAGTCTATTTATGTAGCTTCACCAAGCCGTTTGCACCACGTTGATGCAGGTGAATATTATACAACAATTCGAAGCTTACCTGTTCTGCACATAGATATATCAGCTGAATGGCACAGAGCTCGACTGCAGCTATCAGGACGGTTACACTATTACTGACTCGGCAGCTGCAAAATAGCATACGTTATACTATTACCATAATAGCCAAACTAAAGAGTATTTTACTTGCCGATAGTAGCGTATAACGCAGTGGATACGATTTGTGTAATACTACAATCTGTAATATCACAATCCACACAGCCTAGGAGCGATCAGCACAGATATCGGCAGCCAACAGCGATTAAAATGGAGATTGGTAACATTCAGTGATTTAAATCATCATACAATTAAGAGTGCTGCAGGAGACCATGATGTAAATAGTCTAACGTCGTGTAGTTGTGAGAGATCCTCTACTGCAGCTATCATGGCAACTGTGGTATGATATAGTTTGATATAGGCAGCATAGCACTTAAGAGCAGTGAACATGCAGGTTAACATCTCTGCACCAATGTTCAGCGAGTTTCGTTGGTACAAAATGGATTTGTCACTACTTGCGCTTTTGCTGGCACTGGCGCAATGTCTGACCTACCGCGCTACAAGTTGCTGAGATGCCCTGACCCAGAAGTGAAAACAGCGTAGTATGATATGGAGCGGCAGCTACGTTGCACTCTTCAATCTATTCCCTAATAAATAGTTTCGGTTGTTTTAAATTGAATATACTTTGCACAACCCACATCGGTCGGTACGCATATTCACCAGTTTCAACAGCGATCATCTAGATTATCGTATATCTTTTTCTTCGGATAGTTCGTAATAACGACAACAAACTACATGTATATGTGCAATACTTCAGTACATCGATAAATGAGGTTGGAGAAGATCTGTCAACGTGATACGGGAACATTTTCCTGTGGAAAAAATCTAAGGTCAGGGTGGGTATCATTATAGCAACGTTCAATGTATTTTGAATTATATTGCACACGAAACCATAAACGGTAACAATTATAATATTTTAACTAAGTTGTATTGTTACAACACTTGACAACCACACTTCATTCAATGATCGTATGACATCACGAGCTCCAACAAAAGTTATACGAAGCATCCGCGTAGCGGATGCCCAGAGCGCTAGTAATAACCTAAATTTGAATCAAAATGGATTTCTGCGACGTGTGTGAATCTGATTCACACACGTCGCAGATTGGTGTGATTCACACCAGCAATAATGGCCAAAATCCAATTCATTTGCCAACTCAAAGCATGGCAGACACAGAGCCTCTCATCGTGGGCGTCATTTTCCCGGCCAAGAAGATCGCACGGCTTCAGGAAGTGCTGGACATGGAAGAAGATGGGTTCGCTTCGTACTGATCGATTTGGAAGCCGCAACTCCCTCAGGCGCCTCAGTGACGGACGATGAACTGGAGGATGCTGTTGAGCGCTTTGCCACACGTTATGGACCACTGGACGCGCTGCTGCACAAGTTAGCACATGATATGGTGTTTGCAGAGCTGGGGGATCAGGACGCAGCCAACCGCGTGAAGCTGGTGCAGCGTTTTGTACGACAAAACCCGTCGGTATGCGTGGTGGACCCCATAGACAGTGTTCGGCTGCTCACGGACCGCAATGAGGCTTGCAAAATGCTCCGTGCTATGGAGCAGGACACAGTGCAGAAGCAACACTTCAAGGTACCCACGTTTCACGTGGTGGAGCGCCCCGAGCAGTTCCAGAAGCTTTTGGAGGAGCTGGATGCTGGAAAGACGAGACTCCCGTTAATTTGCAAGTCTGTGGAAGCTTGCGGTGCGTAGCGGTAGGTCGATATGATTTGGGATGGAAAACTGATGGGGGTTGTTGTGTTGTTTTCACGCTGCAGCTACGGATCGTTCACATATGATGAGTGTTATCACCAAGTGTCACGATCTGCACTATCTCGAGTATCCTGTACTGTACCAGGTGTGAAGACTGCGGATTTGAGTTGTGGATGGTCACTGACTTGTGGTGTTTGTTGCTGATACTGCAGGAATTTATCAACCACTCGAGCCGCCTCTTCAAGGGCTACGTGCTGGGAGACATCATCAACGTGGCGGAACGCCGCTCGCTTCCGAACCTCGTGGTTGGAACTGCACAACATGTGCACTTTAACACGCAAGAGAACTACCCTACTAGCAAGGATTTCCACCCCCTTGAAGACAACAGCGTATCGAAAGATGAGATTATTGGCGGGTGGACACAGGAAGAGATTTTCACGGCTGTACGCGCGATAGGCGAGCGTCTTCGCCAAGAGTTGAAGCTGACGCTGTTTGGGTTTGACGTCATTGTGGCAGATAACGGCTCGCATGACCTCTACGTGATCGATGTCAACTATTTCCCGTCCTATAGGGAGCTTGATGATTTGAGCACCATTTTGAGGAAGCATGTGAAACAACTCTGTGGTCGCCAATACTAGTTAGTACACATGAAGAGCAATGTGCATTCCACTAACGCTGCGAACTCGTCTAGAAACTCGCCTTATTTGACTGTTTCGCTGATATTAACGATAAGTATGTTTCACCACAACCGCTACAGTTCATACCAAGCTTTCTCCTGTTTAGCCCTTTCGATGCGCTCCATGCGCATGGCAACGGCAGCGGTGGCTGGTCTTCCTATGATTTTTCCTTCACGACGACGAGACCCACCAGAAGTACTCTCGGTTAGCTTGGCGTACATTTCGTCTACGTTCTCTTGGAGCGTAAACTGCCATTGAGCTTTCTCGCCGATGAAAAACATTTCGAGGGTTTGACGAAGTTGATCGTTCCAGACTTTCACTAGTTTGTGCTGATTGACTGCTATCTCCATGGCATCCGTGTAAGTTACGTTATCGGTCTGAATTGTCTTTAATACGTACGTCGTCGCATTCAATTCGTCTAGACACTTTTCCATCGACGATCGTAATTCACGCCGTGAATTGTGGTCGAAACTGCTAAGATATTGCTCGATAGGCCCAAACAACATTTTCAGGACCACCGGCAGCTGGTGATCTATCTGTCTGGCTACAACGTCTCGAACAAGCTTCAATTTAGGCAACAATTCTATACGTAGCAAGTCGTCCAAGCGCTGCTCGAGTGTTTTAGCTTCTTCTGCCGTCTTGCCCTCGCCTGTGCAATTTTCATGCGGTTCCGAAGACGATACATTGGCTCCACGACATCAGTCGCCATGCTTAGCAATAACTGAAGTAGTTGCTCCATCAGTAGATGTAGCAATTCAATCTCCTGTGCTGCCTTTTCAGGGAGTTCAGATCGGTTTTTTGACTTCTTTGCTATGAGCGCTCTACCTCCACCACTTCCGATCGCCCAGAGTTTTGTTGCATTTACCTCTTTATCTTCGTCATTACAGTGGGTCCAATGCACAGACACTGTCAATGTACCTCGAGTTCGCGGTGAGTTACTTCTTCCCGCTTTGTCCAACAAAGGCAAGTCTGCAGTCATGCACTTGTTATGATTAAATGTCTGGATTGGGATAGTCACCATACCCAAAAAATCACCATTGCATTTGTGCTGTTCAGTTTCCGCTTGCATGCTGCCATTTTCGTGTGCATTGTCCTCGTCAACGGTGCTCTGCTCCTTGTTACCAATCTTTCGTGTCACAACAACATCGTGGTCAAATACTATGAGTGTCAGTACAGCGTCCTGCAAATGAACCGCGTTCTCGTTTAGTGCTCTCTGCTGCTGTATCTCGTGGTCTGTGAAGCAATAGCGCATATGAAATTCCTCGTTCCACTTCGGATTAAGTGAATTATATCGCACGCTCGTTTCACCGGCGGACACCACTTCTCCTGTAGGATCGGTCAAACTAAGTGTCACGAATGGATCACTGCTTAGTAAGTCACCAGCGCGCAAATTCTGGGCCTTTTCAACTACAACGCGGACACAGTTCAAACTTCGAAGAACAATTCTCCGTCGGGTTGCCATCAGCTCTCGAATAGCCAAATACGCTGACACTAAAACCCCACGAAGTCGGCGCTGTCGTCGTCTTCTATAACGATGCTTGCGATAAGCATCTTGGACAAGGAGAACATGGTACAGCAAAAACTCATCAGCGAGCATGACGTATGTAGGCGGTTGTGAAGCACTTAAATCCGAATACGCTTCAGGTGAGTAGGGACTGTAAAACAAGATCTTGTTTTTGCGATCATTAAACACAGCAATCCACTGGAACGGATCGTTGGCGTGACACCGAAGAAGCTCTTGCCTGTAGAAACTGACTCGTGCTTTCATATCAATCGTCATGACAACAATGCGGTGAGGGAGTCGCTTTTGCTCGTCGACCATTATCTCTTCTTTGTCTTCATACTCTAGTGGTTCAACTCGCCATTTTGAGTGAAATATTTCGCCGGTGTCTAGGCTAAAGTAGCGAATTGCTATGTCGCCACTGATCGTTCGGTTTGAAATTTTCACCCATTCCGATGTCGCTGGAGTCTCCCTTGATAGTGCCTCCTTTAATGGCCCAATCATTTTTGATGTGCCATGAGCATCGGCTAGTAATTCACGAACTTCGATTAACTGTTTTTCTAGCGCAGCACGGTTTGAAAATGAGCAGTACTCGCATTTGTTCGGGGACGTTTTTCGCACTAAAAGTGCTTCGGCCTGTTCGAGCAACGGTACGTATTGCTCTCCCCTCTTTAGGTCACAAAGGTTGGCTCGATAACAGTAACTGAGTCCAACTAGGTCATTGACAATGCCCAACGAGTCAATCGTGTTTAGTCGAGTCCCAACTTTGCTCGTACGTCGTTGTAACTCTGGAGTCAAACGCACAGATTTCACGAAGAACCATTTTGCAATGAATAAATCCTTATCCTGCATGAATACATTCGCAAATCGACTCCAGATCCAGCGGGTCGACACAAAGATTTGCAGGTCTCCATGCAAGTGCTTCCGAACATTCTCCACATCCCAGTTCCCATTTCGGGTCGTCCACGAAGCAGTCTGTTTTGCTGATGGTGGTATCATTGCTTGAGGCTTAACAATTACTTGGAAGCTTAAGAAAATCCGAGCTACCTTATTACGGCGCGTTTCACTACCACAACTTAGTGGTTGACTTGGTGGCTTCAACAAATTAAGTTCATAATATTTTCCTTCAGTGATTCCATCATGTGCTGCAAGCAAGTCTTGCATCGCTACCGAAACATATCCAATAGTCTCTGCATCTTGCCACCAAGAATTTCGTCTGATGCGGTTCATCACACTAATGGTAATAATTGATCTGGCTGAGGAGACTGGAATCTCGAGATCTTCTTCCCAGCTAGGAGACAAATTTGTCCAAGTTGGTGGGGTTCGTGTCGGTGTTGCCTTCCCTTCGTGTCGAACCAACACGAATGGCTGGCTGCGTAGCATATTGGAGATAGCAACATCGAGAGTGGCCCCAACGACGATTCTGAGTCCCTGTAAATTGTCGCCGCGGTACCGCACGCTATTGAGCACACGACCACCACTGTTAGCAATTTCGCCAAGGGATGCGGACTTTGCTACGATCTCCATCAGTTCGTGGTGCAATGCGCCATAATCTCGCCAACTATTCCTGCGTTCGACAGGAATCCGCATCTTTTCCTCCTTGAGCTGCACGAAAAATCCACGTATGAATAGTACTTCTGCATCGCTGAAGAAAAATGGGGATTGGATTAAGCAAGGCCACTGAAGTCTCTTTGCTCGCTTCTTCACAACCTTAGACGTGAAAAATAACGCACGATCCTTACGTTGATCGAGAATTTCGTTAATAGAGGATATAGCAGCGTCAAGATGGCGCCAAGAGTTCTCTGTCGTGGATACTTTTGACACATGTAGAAATGATAGTCGAATCAGGATAAGTTCTTCATACGCTGTGTACACGGGAGTTCGAGGCTGCGAACCACGTAAGCGACCGTATAAACTTTCGTACATATCAACGAGTGTCGAGGCACTGTGGCTTTTATAGCGATAGAGAACTTCTGCCATCTCAAAGCACAGTAAAAATGGAATATGGTGCCACGACAGCAGTAACAGCTTGATGTTGAATTCATGTGTCTTCGATAGTATCCTTTTTGATTGAGTTTCCCCTTGAACGTGGTTTGTCAACTTCTCCAGATGAGTAACCCAAGTATCTTGATGCGAATGAAAACGTTTGAACAACTGAGCAATGCAAGTATATGCGCACTTCAGATGAAGACTCTCGTACCATAAATCGTTTCCAACATAAGCACGGACATGCGCCTTTAAAAGACTTCGCATGAAAAAAGTGTCTCCACACTCGGCATACATTTCATCAGCGATACGTTGAAGCAGCAAGGCTTCTCGAAAAGGTTCTCCACGAAATCTTGGTGCCAGACTGTCTGACCGCCACGCTTTCAAACACAAACGCTCAAGTTTTTGCAGTCGTTTAAGCCGGGACGAGAATGACTCTTGTTTCGAGAGAGAGACATTGCGTGATAGCGCACGCTGCACGGATGCCAAATTATCAATGAATAAATGTGTATTGGAAGTTGTCCGCTCTTGAAGCATTTCTAGTCGCGCCTGCTGCATCAACAGCGCGCTTTCTTTTCGTTTCTGCATATTGATTGTTACTCGAGCAGCAAGAAAATTCAAATTTGCCCGCAGAGAACGATCTTTTGAATGCAGCAGTGCCTCGCGTGCAGCGACTTCAGCAAAGACCCACGCCTCATGGCATTCTAATGCCTTCGCTACCTCGAAGCATACGGTACTCCACGTTTCGTTCCGGCGCTTCCAACGCGCAGTATCAGAGAAATTCATTGTCTCGCTAATTTTTCGCTCCCACTCCTTCCAATGCAATAGTCTCGACCGCATAGAAAGTTTCTCTTTCAGTAGCTCAGAGTGTTCTAGTTTTCTCAACAGTGATGGTCTATATAACGCTTTTCGGATGCCTAATTCCATTTGAACACCTGCTTCAGGGGGAAGATTCCCCACCAGGCCGTGTAAGCTAAAATGGCCAAGATAATCAGGCATTTTGCGTGTCTTGTAAATCCCGGTGTCAGTAAACTCGATGCGCAAGGAAGCGACGCGAAGAGGATGATCTGAAATCTTTACTTGTAGTATTGTCTTCTCCGCGAATAGAGATTTATTGAGCTTCCGTGCATCGTAGTCTGTACCAGCAGCATCAAGCAGATGATGCAGAAGAAAAGATCCCACCTGCTCAGTTGCAACCAACTTCTTCGCTTCTCTCGTCTCCAGCCGACCGTGGTAAAAGCCAACGGAGGGCCATAGCTCAATTATCCGGTAGCACTGTTTCAGTAATTGCCTCGCAGTTCGCATAAATGTACTTGTTTCAGAATCGTCCGTTCTAGGACCTTCATTGCTACCTGCATACTTCTCCTCGTGGCGCTTTAACAATACCAACGCTAGAGTAAAGCGGATCTCCAAATCGGTAAACGCAGATTGGGATGGCATGTCCAACATTTTTTCAAGTTGAATGCAGCTTTCAGCGAAAAATCCCTTTTCGAAGTACAACATACTAGTTTGCATGAGCAGTTGGGCCTCAACCACAGCTACATCGGAAGGTACGATGTTCCCTAAGCTGGAACGAGAGTTGATGTCTCTCAAAAGATCAAGCGACGACCTTAACGCCTGGTCCTTTTCGCTTGATTTTCCACTCCAAAATAAGCATCGGGCTAGCTCAAATTGCGATCGGAAACGTAGCTTTGCCAAAGAAGTAGCGATTACTTGAAATGGTACCCAAGATCTTGTAACCATGTCCGCTTGGAGGTAACTTTCCCAGCCTACCCGTGCTTGATTCAAGTTAAGCACATTCCCTGTAACTTCAAACACTCTAAAATGGCTGATAGCATACGCTAGCCAGAACTGCAGGCGTCCAGCGAGGCGTACAATTCCACTACTTGAGTCATTACCATCACTAAAACAATCTCGCTGGAGAATCCAATCAGTCCCGAGTTGCGTAGGTGCCGTACTGAAGCTGAAGGAGATTCTCGACCCGCTCATAAGTGTTCGATGTGGTGGTTCACGTATTATTATTGTACTTTGATCTGTGGACACGGGTTGAGCTGTTGGCAGTAATTCCCCTGTGAAAATCCCTTGCTGGAAGCAGTTTTCCAAATATAAGGCAGCTAAATCGTATCGTTTTGCCTCGAAAAAGTCGAAGCCTTTGCTGGGGTTCTGTCTCCACTTCCGCTGTTCGTAACAGCTCAATAATTCCCTGAATTGTGCACGAGCACGACATCCACGGTAATATTTCTGGATTGTTTGTGCAGATCTAACGTGCAGCTTGGCAGTGGCTTGCTTCGCAGCCTTTAGAATTAATGGAGTACAGACACGTGTGGCAATCCAAGCAACACGTCGTTGCTGTAAACATTGTCGCGCGTGGTGACAACGCCAAAAGCACTGAATTTGTACTGCTGAGTACCATCGACGAAGTCTTCTAGCAATATTGTGGGCATTATAGACTCGAAAAAATCCCTGTAACCTAAAAGCAGCTTCGAGTCGACGCCGCTCGAGTCTTCGTACAGCCACCACTCGCTTTGCCTGGAATACTCGAACAGAACATTGAAGCATCAATACTGCCAGGGGAACTACACAACGCCACAGCTGAACCAACTTCGTTCGAGTCAACTTGATGGGAACGTCTACCGCCCTCACAACCACTGGGGGATGCCGCAGGATTCGCCTCGCAATTAATTGTGCACACGTAAATCCCAGCCACCACGACAACAATTGTGCAGGGGCGTGAAAGTACAATCCCTTAATCCGAATAATGACAGCTATATCCAGGAGGTGGGGTTTCCCGGGGCTCACCATTACCTGTAGGGCTCGTGTCAAACTGGATGAATGCCGTGTAATTTTTGTCGCCATATCAAGTTGACGTTGCCAAACTTTTGTTGTTAGGCACTGTCGTATTGCCACAGCTTTGTGCCTTCTCCACGAACACTGAATCACAAGCGCCGCCGAGTGTGTCACTGTGTTGATAGAACGATCTCTAGCTGAATTAGGCAAGTCTGATCCATCGAAATTCTGCCAACGCAGTTCGCTGCGGGCGACAAAGTTTCCGGTGTGCAAACTACGAACGTACGTGTTGGTGAGCTGCGTGAGTGTCTGCAGACGAGGGTAAGCTTTGGGTAAACTACGAGGACTAGATGGACTTGTGCCTGCTACAATCGGTAGCTGAGGTAGTCGCTGGGGTTTTCGTCGTGGTATATCTTGTACCGGTTCCGACGAGAGCCACGCCCGCTTCGAGCGCATGCTGCAGACGCGACGCTTCAATCAGTCTCATTTTAACTCCAGCAATGCCCTGCTCAATAAAAGAGCAGTGATCATCCCCGCCAAAGCACGATTCCATCCACTCGAACTCGTTTTATTTTTCATCAGGACCAGTAATCATACTTCACGCTAAGGGTTGGTGGGGTCGTAGTTGTCCGATTCTATACAATCTGCGTCTCCAGTTCCGCTTCTAAGGCAGGTTGCGTTGCGTTCTCAGGGCCAACAAGCAGGTCATCCATACTGGACTGGGCTTCAGCTAGCAGCGCCTCGAATTCCTTCCCGATACTACCCTGCTTACGAGGTGAAGCCGCGTCAAGCTGCGAGCCTTCGTCAGAAAAGAGAGTCTCGCTCGAGAAAGTTCGCTCGCGTTGCATCATCGAGGAAGGAGACAGCGATCCAGCACGTTTTGGCTCCAAATAATACCCCTCAGGCTTGAGGGGGAGGGTCTTGACGCGCTCGCGCGCAAAAAGAAGCGAACAAAGTTCTTTTAGAATCTCGTCGAGCACCACATAGCCGCACAACAACCGTGTCTCGGCTTCGTGGTCATTCAGTGCTGCATCGTTGTCCTCATCCACTAGTTTCTTGCGCAGTTCTTGTAGCTGTGTTGCACCGTTAGGCAAACGGTTCAACCGACGCAATGCATCAGCGTACACCTCTTCAAGAATACTGCGCAGGCTTTGGCCTACTGGTAGCGCCTCGTCCAGGTCAAACACCACTACCGAGCACCGTGATTTCTGAGCAAGAGAATATATCAGGCCCGATAGGGCCAGGTTCTCCTGGAACGAGTTTTCTAACAATCGCTCCATGCGACTCAGAACAATGCGCAAGAAGAGCGGCATCGTTCCTTCATCGCTTCCGACGGTTAATCTTTGTAGAAACTGCGACTGCGATCGCTGTCGAAGTCCAGCCGGCTCCGCAGGTGAAAAAGAAGGCAAACTGATGCTTAAATACACTTCTCGCAGCGGCTTCATCGAATTACGCGTAGCAGCAGTCCGACTAGATGATCCTCTTGAAGGCGATAACGCACCTGCAGCAGGTACAGCAGAAGAAGAACTTACAACCTCTTCCGATACTGGAGCTACAACTGCTTCTTCTTGAAGATCTGCGTCATCGTCATCAGAGTCATCGGGTTCTTCCGGTCCACGCTGACAGGCAGCGTACTCAGCGTCAGCAATGTAAGAAAGCAACGACAGCACCTGGTCTTCTTGGTCATCAGCTGCTGGGATTTCTACAGCAGAATCCTCTGGTCCCGCAAAAGCGCGAATTTTCCACAAATGAACATTAGACGCCACTGATGAATCAGGAAACCTAGACGCGAACCAGATCGCACCATTGGCAGGAGCGTTGGGGCTTACCAACGATGACGTTGTGGGTCGTCTCTTCCGCGGACTTGCCTCGTTTTCACTGTCGGCGTTACTCTCAGGTTTACTAATCGCGCCCAATAATACACTGTCTGCGTATTCATCCTGTAGCTCGAGTACACTCGTGAACAAATCAATCGTTGCGATACACAATGAGCTTGAAAGAGAGTCCATGTGACGAAGTAGCTCCGATGGAAGCTGTTGAGCTACAGAAGATTCCTTTCCCTGCGTTTCAGGTTCAGGAGACGTGGACGATCCTTCTTCTCCAATAGTTGTGATCGGCTTCGTTAGAGATACATCAGTTGTACGCACAGGCGTACGCTCGAGAAGAAACTGTAAATATATGAAGAGCAGTGGGTTCGCACGCGTGTCACGACCACACGCAGTTAGCTCCTCCAAAATAATGCGCGCGTAGAGTGTGGCAGCGCAAGCCGCAGCCTCCGATGTGTGCAAAAGTCCTTCAAGTAGTGGACCTTCCAAGAATCGAACTCGGAACTGATCCAACAATTCATCTGCAATTGAACGGCGTTGTAGTTCGCCAGTGACTTCATCCACTTCCTCCAACTCGTACCGCGCCACCATGGCGAGCGTACAGCAAAAACGCAAACGCACTGCAAGAAAACTTAATTCCACTTCCATGTTTGCGTCAGGATCCGTTGAGGTGACTGCTGCGGCAGGGGTTTTTGCCGTGGATGTTAGTGTCTTTGGCAGCGCATCAAATGCGGAGATCACGCCGTTGACCGCATAGTGACAGAACGGAGTGAGCTGAAGGACGAAGCGACACAGAGCCTTGTCATGCACGGCTGCAGCGATGACCAGCGCCTCGCGACACTTTTCTCCAATTTTACCCACTGCATACATGTGTGGCAGTAACCCCGTGAACAAAATCAGCTCTGGCACTTCACTCTGCGTGTGGTGATTGTGGAGATGCAGGAACGGGTCATCACTGGCCGATCGAAGTCGAGTGTTGGCTCCAGTTTCGTCTGTCTTGGGGTTCATGTCCGTCGTGCGTATCATGAGTCTATCTGCGTGCAAAAAGAAGAATTCAGTCTGCACGGGGTCTCCGCGTAGCTTTTTCCAGAGGATGTTGAGCAGACTGATGAGGTATTTGCGGACTGTAGGGTCCTCCACCTCTTTGCGCGCGGCCGCCTGAATGAGCGCCACAACCGACACGTGCACCTCGCGTGTCGGCAGAATGGGATAGCTCACGCGGCTTAGCAACGCGCCCACGAACTGCATGGCGAGTGACATGATACCGCAGGGTTGGTCTCTGCGTCCCACCTCGCACAAGTGCGGGATGATTTGCTTCTCCAAAAGATACTCGAGACACTCGTGTGACGCGTGCTCCTGTTGCGGTGGAGACAGCGGCGTCTGTGACTGTGCGCGTGAGCGGGCGCGCGCTCGAGGCTCGCCACTGGCGGCGTCCTCCGCCGCCGCCTTGGGCCGCGCCATGACCAACTCCCAGCGGTCTGAGTTGTTCTCCTCCTCGTAGATGAGCAGCACCAGCTTAAGCAGTGAGTCGCGGGTGTGGCTCTCGAGCAGCAGTCGCCGCTGCTCCGCTGGCTCCAGGTCACGCGACAAAACGGACTCGAGGAAACGCGCCACAGTCGTCCAGCGGTGATGGAACTCGTCCACGCGCGACTCGTACAAAGTGGGTGCCACCATATCTGCTGCCTGTGCCAGCGCGTCTGAGGCGCGCGCCGCCACCTGCCGCAGCTTGGACCGCAGCCAGCTCATCGCTCTGTCTGCCTCCAACTGTGGCCTGCTTTGGCGCCTTCTAGTTACGAAGTGTGGGAGGAGGCGGGGAAAGGATGGCTAAAGTAGTGTGGTGCACGCGAAGTCGAGAAATATATGTACCATTTCAATGGTACAATGTACTACTGACTGCTAATTCGTTGTAATGGAGACTTTCACAGAGCTGCTGAACACAAACAAATGCGACTGATGATGTCCCAACAAAGACAAAGTGTTGGCCTGCATTTGGTGTTGTCAGTAACTTTGTGGAAATTGATCGTCTTCTCGATGGAGTCCACGACTTGCTTAACACCTCCAATTGGTTGTTGATAGTCCGACCAAGCAATTAATACTAGGATCCAGAATGTATACATGGGGTATTGCACTAGGTGGTTGAGTCAATGTCGTCGAATCCAAGCTTGGGCCCGAATCTACTGATGCGAGTGTGTTGCACCGCAATATCTGTTAATTTGTATGGCGCAAACTGAAGTAAAGGTGATAGGCTAATACGTAATATGAAGATGTTTCTATTGGCTGTAAAAGTTGTGGTCTTTCACCACCACTCAAAGTGAAAGAGGTCAGCGTGCCCATCGAAGGAAAGCCGAGGGATGCGACGGAGAGATGGCACGTGACCATCTCACTTCCGAAACTGACGGCCAGCAAACAACTACCTACAACTACCTAGTGCACGGAACATTCAAAGTACGATGATCGCTGATGCTAAGTCTGGCAGCGTTTAGAAATGTTTCGTGGCAAGTCCTTCACTATGTGGAAGGATAAGCTACTTACGCACGTCAACCAGTTGGACCATCAGTACCAGACTAAACTGCTAGAAAAGATGCAGCCAGAAGCAAAGGTGCTCATGGCTGACTTCCTGCGTAGCAACCCGGAAGTGCCTCCATCCCCGATCACCGAGGATGATGAGCAAAAGGCGCTCAGGATGAGATGGGACGTCATGCATTGGAAAAGGGCCAGAACTTGCTATACCAAGTTCTACCGATTTTTTTGTCAACTTTACCAGATGTGGCATTGTCGATGGATCCGTGCGAGGTAATTAGGCCCCTCGAAAAGGATTTCGGTCAAGGAGACGCCGCAGGGCTCATTGAGTTGACAAGAGTATGGACTAAGTTAACACGTGCCGTGTAGGACACGATAGAATTCTCACTTGTCGGGTGAGTTCCCACCAACAACACACGCTTCCCCGTGAAGGTCAGCGATTTGTTGGATCAAACCTGAAGACCATGAACGATCCCTTACACCGGGTCGGTTGTAAGCGCTTCTGTATACCGAGGTTGTTTTAGGTAACCCTTACCTACACCACTAGCCACGAGCTTAGACTAGGGTGTTATATTGCGCTTTCACGGGTAACCCTGCAGTCCCTCAGAAGAAAGAGTACCGGCGTGTTAGGCCTTATACAGGGGTGTCGAGGTATAACCTCGACGGGGAGCAAAATATACACTAGGAACTTAATAGACCCTAAGTATACACGTAATGACACTTCACTGTCGCCTCCGATCTCTCGGCCACACCAACTCTTGGCCTGATCAGGATAAACTCTCGGTTCAATGTACCTTGAGTCTACTAACAGGCATCCCACACAATTGAGCGTGTCCTGGTACTTAAATAAGCTAGCTACACTTACCTAAGTCGGACTTGACTCTTGCTAGATGGGAGGAAGACTGCGTTTTATACACTGCTTAATGTGAGGCTCAGCGAGCCTCTGTATGTCATCCTATGTTTTGTCCTATGCCTATATACAAATATCAAGTGTAAACAAATCTCTGTGGGAGCCTCCGAGGTCTCAGAATAAGTACGACCGAGGGCTCAACAACTCACACTTAAGTACGGATTTGGGACTGTACAAACGTGAGACAAGGGATCTGAGATGGGTACAGAGCCCTATTTTGGCCTAATCCAGGAGGCCAGCCAGGTTATAGTAGGCTGGACGAGGCTCCCAGATGTCACTATTCCATCTCTGTCACTCCGTCGCGGGATGTATAATCCTCCAATGGGGTGAACCCTCGCTTTTCACCGAAAGGTTCTGTGGCGGTTGCCTTAGCGACGGGGTAGCTACCCCACAGAACCCAACACCACAACTACCCCGCCTCGACGCGAGCCCGCCCAACTGGTGACCGTCGTGGTGCCTCATTCTTCAATTCGTCCTTCGCACGCCATGGACCATCCGTCGCGCGCTCTGGAGCGAGCCACCGCCGCGGCCATGCAGGCCCTCGGGCCTCTAGAGCAGGTATGTGTGATCCTTGTAGTAGCCTTTGCGCTCATCCGAGATCTCAGTCCAAACCTTGACTGACTTCTTGAGTCCTCAGGCACCTGTTAGTGAGCCCTCAGAGGACTCGCAGGTCGGGCCATCCACATCTATACGCGTTTTCCGACGCTCGACTGGGTACATAAGTCCAAGACACTATTCGGACGCACGACCCAGTTCGCTGTCATGCTGTCCCCGTGGCACTTGGTGGCGCAGCGGGTAACAGAACGAGATTGTGCATTCGTGCAGTTGCTTCAAGCAGGTTTGGCGAGCTTCGTTGACTTAGGTGACTCGTTAGCACAAGTTGCACCACCAACCAAAGGGCCACCGAGCATTAGGATGGACCCGAACCTGCTGTACACACGGCTACCGAGGTCCTACAAAGGTTTCGTGCTGTCATTTGATGGTTCAGCTAAGACCGAGAAGCACGGTGGCTATGGCAGTTGTGCATGGATACTGTGGAGATTACCAGAGTGGACTATAGTGACCGCTGCGAGTGCTTACCTCGAGGCGACCACGGTGAACCTCGCCGAGTATGCGGGAATGAACAACGGAGTACAAGCTGCATTAGAGCACACGACCGAGGCCTTAGTCATCGTGGGCGACTCGAGACTCGCAATCCAGCAGTCCCTAGGGGTGATCGCATGTCGTAAGGAGTCACTGTTGACCCAACTGAACCGCCACCGAGAGCTCACAACGAAATTCCGGTCAGCGAAGTACTTGCACGTGGTCCGAGAGTTCAATGCCGCTGCAGACTCGCTTCCAAGCGAAACGCTCGAGAGCAAGGTGTCTAAAGTGGTATCGACCGAGACCAGGCTGTCAGAATTGACCTCGCTAAACCGCATCCAAGACGTCATCTATGAACCAACTGCCAAGGCCGAGGCCGAGGACAAACCATCGGTCAACACGGTCCGAGCCCACGTGAGAACAGGCTCTCCCCGTCGCAGAACTTTTTTCGATTTTGTACAAGACGACACTGAGACCGGACGACTAACGGTGACTACCCGGCAACAAGCTAACGTTAACGAGAAGCGGGTCAGAGTTGCCAACGAGACCTCGGTAGTCGACCGAAGAGAAGCGGACAGTCACGACAAAGCGAATGATACGCCTACCAAAGCTCAAAACTACGTGCGAGAGGAGCAACCGGGCGCCGAGGATTCAACTTCAACAGCTCCGAGTGTAAACGACATAGACCCTCTGACGGTCCAACGAGAGCGTCGGAGACGGGTTGCAGTAGCCTAGGACGAGGAGTTGAGGTGATCAAACCTTAAGACGGTGCTCCGTGGCGAGGATTCGAAGCTCGGTTATCGAGCAGCGAGAGATTCATGGAAAATGTCTGATCTGTTCAAGCTAAGCGAGGACAACGTCCTATATTACCTTGGAACGAGCCGTCGGAAGAGCGACCGACAACAAGAGGAGACTGTTCTACGCTTGGTAGTGCCCTCAACGATGGTCCAAGAGGTATTGCAAAACTGCCATGACTCGCTAGAAGGCGGCCACCAAGGCATTGTCCGAACCTTCAACAGGATCAGACAAGACTACTATTGGATCGTTCTCTACGCGGATGTCGAATGGCACGTACGGTCTTGCCCCGATTGCAGCTCTAGCAAGAGCCGACCACAGTTCCGAGGGTATTCGCCCGGCAACGTACTCGCCGAGAGACCGTTCCAACTGGTGTCCATGGACTTTGTCATTCCACTGCCGAAGTCTCGGAGGGGCAATACAGCGCTTTTGCTCTTCCAGTGCACGTTCACAGGCTTCGTGATGGGAAAGGCAATGGCCGACACAACCGCGCTCTGTGTGGCAAAAGCTTTCGAAGAGTGTGTCTACCGAAGGTTCGGTGCCCCAACATTGATCCGTCATGATCGCGACCCCCGCTTCATGAGCGAGGTGTTCCAAGCCTTCGCCGAGATGATGCAATCGAAGTCAAGGGTGACCCTGAATTACCTCCAACAGGCTAATAACCAACAAGAACGGTCGGTAAAGACCGTCATGCAATCGGTGCGTGTGTACGCCGAGGACCCGCTCCAACAAGACTGGGATGAGATCGCTCGAGAAGTTAATCTTCGCGATCAACAACTCGATGGATGCAACGAGGAAAGAGACTCCGTTCTACCTCGTTCATGGTTGGGACGCACAGCCAACGCTCCGAGCGATGACTTCGTCGCTCAAACGGGGGTCTGGGAAGCAAACTGACGCGTTAGCATGGCGCCGAGAAGTGAACCGTCAACAAGAGATTGCACTAGAAATAGCCAAGGAACATCAAGCCATCGAGAAGTCTCGGAGAGCCCGGAAACACAATGAAGCACTTAGTGGAAGAGAGCAAGCGGCTATACTGAGCACTGGTCCGACCGAGCTTTCGGACGAGGCACACGCTATCTCAGGGGCAGCAGATGACACCCCGGTCGCCACTCCGAGGCCATTGTTTGAGCCTGTCGACCGGGTATGGCTTTACATAGAACGCGTGAAACCAGGACTGACGAAGAAGTTGGCACACCGATGGCATGGGCCATTCCGGGTGAAGAGTAAGGTCGAATAGTTCGCAAATGAGTTGGAACTACCCGACCGAAGCGAGTGCAGGTTCTACCCTGTGGTGTATGTATCTCGACTCAAGGCAGTGAATGAATTCGGAAGTCGACCGAAGAGTCGGTTGGCACCGGAGGTGGCAGAGGAAACGAGGCTGGATTTCGACGAGGAATTGCTTCCCGAAGACAGCTGGGAGCCTGATCAACTCGCTGGCGAATATGAGGTTGAGGCTGTCCTCGACGACCGCGCCCCGTTATCCACAAGCACCGAACGAGCCGTCCGAGAGTTGAAAGTGAAATGGTTGGGATACGATGAGCCACCATGGGAACCTGCGTCAAATTTGTCGTGAGGAGGTCTTCTCTATGACTACTTGCGAGAGCAACGCAGTGACCGACGGTTGCAAATGGTCGAAGTCGCCGACGAGGACTCAACGGAAAGTCACCGAAGATTGACCTGTCTGTAGGGCCAGTACAGCCTGCAGTGACAGACGAAAAGAAGCAACTGTACTGAAATGAAGATCCTCTGTGGGACCGGTACAGCCTACAGAGACGAATGATGAAAGTTACGGTACCGAACATTGCATATTTGCATGAAAAGTAAACGAACCAGTGAATTGGAGATTACGACGAAGTACGACAATTAAACCAAGCTACCAGTTACACTACAGCACTCTTGGAATCACGGGAGTAGCTTGGACAACGAAACTAGAAAGTTACAGACCGAGATCATATCTCGGTGGTAGCGGTGGCAAAGTCCACGAGAACGTCCAAACCAGCACTCAAGATATCGGTAGTAGGCGATCCTGCGATATGAGGCGGTTGGGTCCGAGATCCAGTGGCCACCGAGTCAGTATCCAGATCCACTTGCTCGGTTGATCCTTCGTCGGACAGATCTGTGATCCACGGCGCAGTAACGGCAGCCGGATCGAGGGTAAAGTCCACAGCGACTGACGCTGCGACACTTGACCGAGACCAGTGCCGAGGAACGAACAGCGGCACATTGGGGTTACACGGCGCGAAGGTCGTGTTGTAGGGATGCTCGGTCGGAGCATCCACCCAACAGTTGCGCCATGGCTGCCGAGCGTCCAGGTCTCGGAGCTCCCGCCAGTCATCCGTAGTCGGATCCCAGTCCAGCACCTCAAAAGGGTATTGGAGGTAGGTAGGCTCCTGCAGGATGTCGGCGGGGTTCTCGCGAGGCTTGCTGTCACGATCGATGGTCCACTCCAGACCCGGTAAACCATCTGCTGGCGAATGCGGTCTGCGCGAAGGTCCGAGCCTTGTTTTAGCTCTTCCACTTCGCAATGAGAGCGGTGACCAGAGGATCGTGACGACCGTGCCGGCGCTCGAGACGTCGGAGAAAACTCTCCATAGCCGAGACTTGAATACAGTGGCGGCATTCCCATAACGCAAGACCCAAGTCAGCCTTCTTGGTCTTGTCGGTCGAGACGCCTTGGAATTGGCGCCACATCTTGACGGTACGACCGAGCCCTGTGTCCCGGATCGAGATCTTGGACCCAGAAGGGAAACCGCTTGCATCGAAAAGACATGGAGACCGAGGCAACTTCCGACGGAGCTCCTGCCACGGGTGGTTAGGATTCTCCCAGTCCATCAGAGCTTCAAGTCCAGCCACAGAGATCGGGGAAATAGCATCCTTCGGCAACGTCTCCGAGAGCTTCACGGTCTTGATCTTGGACCAAGCCTTCTGTGCACCGGGTGCAGTAAACCCGGGTCTGAAGAAAGGGCCAGCCAAGCCGGCAAACTTCTTCGGCCCGCGCTGTAGAGACCCACTCCCGAGCGGAACGAAGGTTGTCGATCCAGCTTGAGAGGAGGTGGAGGTTGTCACCACAGATCGAGACCGACGAGGGGTTTGCCGAGCTGTATGTGACGATGCTGGAGAAGCAGCAGCCGAGACAACAGAAATGGCAGTCTTCCTGCTCAGCAGTAAGGACTGGGACCGAGCCGAGGAAGCAGCTTAAACACTACTGCTGGCCGTGACGGGCGGGACGACGACTGGGACTTTGACCCTGACCGGGACAGCATCAAGACGAAGTCGTCGGCAGCGCGCTCTCGCTCTGACATCTCCAGGGAACGAAGGCCAGGCATTACCGAGGCCCCATGGACAGGACGCCCGTCTTTACGTGGGGGTGTGACCATCGGAGACGAGAAATGGCTGGTGGCAGGCTGTGAGGCCTCGGCACGTGCCGCTCTTGAAGTCAAGTCCACGACGTCAGATGCAGGTGTCGGGACGGCGGGACCGGCAGCACTAGCCTCTTCGTCCGATGATGGCAGCTCTTCAGTGTCGCCATCTTCGGAGTCCGAAACGGCCGACGAACCCATAGAAGGTGCGGAGTCCTCGGGGCCGGCTTCAGCGGCAGTTGCCGCAGGAACAGTCTATGCAGACCGAGCCGGGATAGAGGACGGCGCAGTAGCAAGCGGAGCCCCCGACGAAGCTTGAGCCGGGGCAGATTGGGCCGCAGCTGTAGACGAGGGTAGCGGCGAGACGGGTTTAGTCGTCGGAATAGGACGAGTGGATTGTCCTACGTCGGACGGTGGCCGAGATGACGACGGAATAGCAAGCCGTCTCCCGGGCTTCACCGAAGGACGACCAAACGTCGCCTGGGTTGCAGCGAAGACTTCGGGGCCACCGGAACAGACGAGCGAGGCTTGGCCGTAGGTGTTGGATGCTGGCGGGGACGACGGCGTTTCGGAGGTGGCCCAACCGGCGGTGAATCCTCGGATTCATCCTCCATGTTACCAGCAGTACTTAGAGGCGTCGAAATGGCTTGTTGAGCTGAATCCGAAGCTTCGTCGTCACTCGACATGCTGTCAGAATGACCAGAACGCGAGGTCCGAGGAGGCTCGACCGTCACCCGCGGTGGAGTCAGACCGAGAAGACTCCAATCGAAGTCTTCGGTCATAATTCCCGCCGAGGCGAGGACCAGCGCGTCGGTGTCCAAGCCGTGGTTAGTCGAGCGGTCGCGGAGGATCGAATTCGCCTGCAAGCTGGCGTTCTCGGTCACCAGAGCTTGTATACGAGCCGGCACCGTGCCGTCGTTTCGGCTGTCGCTCCTGAGCAGATATGACCGAAGCTTGGCCATCTGCGCAGTATACGCCACCATACCAGCCCTGAAACGCTCCCGATCCTTTCGGATCGTCCGCACCGCTGCAGCAGCGTCAACCTCGGCGTTCTTCACACGAAGACCGAACTGGGCCATGGACTCGGCGTGAGTCGCAATGGCAGCGTTAGCCAGCGCAAGCGGCCTGGAGAGAGCAACATTCTCCAGCCGAACAGAGTGAGGAGTCTCGATGGCAGCATTGAAGTCACAAGAGGCTTGAGTGCAGAACATCTCGGCCCTTGTTCGGAGTCCGAACTCAATGGCGAGCTCCTCCTCCGCGCCCTTAACTTGGGCTTGGCACCGAGAGACCTCGTCACGCAGCAAGATCATCTCCTCGGATTCATGAAGAGGAGTCCGGACGGGTGCGATGGCAGCAGCCAAAACCTCACTGAGGCTCGACACGCTCTCCAAGCGACAATCCAAGATGGTATCGACGCGGCATGGAAGGTTACGGACCACGCCAACGACCAGTCTAGCAAGCTCCAAGAGCGAAGGATCGGCGTGAACCAGAGTCGACCGCTCGGTAGTGCTACCGGCAGGACCTCCTCCTACGGGGACATTTACAGAACTCCCACCTGACACCCCGCAAGTTGCCGAATCCTCTGCCGGCGCGGGAGTTGGTGTCGAGCGAGAGTCTGCTTCAGGAGAAGACGGAAGAGGAGACGTCGGAGGCGAGCAAGGCGATAAAGTCGGCGAAGACCCACCTGACACCCCGCGAGTTGCTGAATCCACTGTCAGCGCGGGCGTTGGTGACAGAAGGGTCCCCGCCACCTGCGCAGCGGCTCCTGAGACTTCGAAAGCAGTGTTTTGGCCCTCGGAGGGCTTACTAACAGGTGCCTGAGGACGCAAAAAGTCAGTCAAGGTTTGGACTGAGGTCTCGGATGAGTGCAAAGGCTACTACAAGGATCACACATACCTGCACTAGAGGCCCGAGGGCCTGCATGGCCGCGGCGGTGGCTCGCTCCAGAGCGCGCGACGGATGGTCCATGGCGTGCGAAGGACGAATTGAAGAATGAGGCACCACGACGGTCACCAGTTGGGCGGGCTCGCGTCGAGGCGGGGTAGTTGTGGTGTTGGGTTCTGTGGGGTAGCTACCCCGTCGCTAAGGCAACCGCCACAGAACCTTTCGGTGAAAAGCGAGGGTTCACCCCATTGGAGGATTATACATCCCGCGACGGAGTGACAGAGATGGAATAGTGACATCTGGGAGCCTCGGCCAGCCTACTATAACCTGGCTGGCCTCCTGGATTAGGCCAAAATAGGGCTCTGTACCCATCTCAGATCCCTTGTCTCACGTATGTACAGTCCCAAATCCGTACTTAAGTGTGAGTTGTCGAGCCCTCGGTCGTACTTATTCTGAGACCTCGGAGACTCCTACAGAGATTTGTTTACACTTGATATTTGTATATAGGCATAGGACAAAACATAGGATGACATACAGAGGCTCTCTGAGCCTCACATTAAGCAGTGTATAAAACGCAGTCTTCCTCCCATCTAGCAAGAGTCAAGTCCGACTTAGGTAAGTGTAGCTAGCTTTCTTAAGTGCCAGGACACGCTCAATTGTGTGGGATGCCTGTTAGTAGACTCAAGGTACATTGAACCGAGAGTTTATCCTGGTCAGGCCAAGAGTTGGTGTGGCCGAGAGATCGGAGGCGACAGTGAAGTGTCATTACGTGTATACTTAGGGTCTATTAAGTTCCTAGTGTATATTTTGCTCCCCGTCGAGGTTATACCTCGACACCCCTGTATAAGGCCTAACACGCCGGTACTCTTTCTTCTGAGGGACTGCAGGGTTACGCGCGAAAGCGCAATATAACACCCTAGTCTAAGCTCGTGGCTAGTGGTGTAGGTAAGGGTTACCTAAAACAACCTCGGTATACAGAAGCGCTTACAACCGAACCGGGGTAAGGGATCGCTCCTGGTCTTCAGGTTTGATCCAACAAATCGCTGACCTTCACGGGGAAGCGTGTGTTGTTGGTGAGAACTCACCCGATAAGTGTGAATTCTATCGTGTCCTACACGATACCGCAGAGTCCCGACCCGAAGTTGAGGGTCCAGAAGGATAAGGCTGAGAAGGAGCCTCGTACTCAAACGCGTGCGAGAGCTCCTCCTGCCCTCCTTGATCGGAACGGCGAGCTCCACTACCATGTGGAGCGGGTCGTCCAAGAGCGGCGGCGCTCTAGGAAGCACCAGCTGCTAGTGAAGTGGCGGGGTTACCCCTCGTCACAGAACTCGTGGGAGCCGGAAGACCGGCTCCGGGTTGACTGCCCGAAGGCTGTCGAGATCTGGATCAACAGCCGGGGCGTAAGTAGTCCGCGGCTTCTTAGCCGCCTTACGGTGTACGGTCCCTGGATTGACGGAACCGTACCCGCGCTCGTCTTGAGCGCCGGACTTAGACTGCTTTCTAAGTCCCTCCATGACGGAGTGGAGTTGCCGCTTAGCGACTAAGTGGGCAAACTCAATACGAAGATCTCGCTGGTCCAAGACATAGGACAGCAGACGATCTTCCCGGAGTTCTTTCAACTCCTGAACTGTAAAGTTCTTTAGAGAAACCCATCTCCAGAACAGGTCTTCTGCCTGGGTCTGGGTTGTGGTGTTCTCGGGCTGTACCCAAGGGTAGCCCCACACGGGGAAGAGCCCACCACGGTCTTCTGGTTTCTTCCGGAGACTTGTGAATTCCTTAAGAGAAATTCGGTGTGGTGCAAGTAGCACACACCTAGCGGCCTCAATGTCATTGACAAAGAGCGGTTCGACTTGAACCAAGGCACGCTCATAGGCGCCACGTGAAGTGCGCCCATGGTTGAGACCACGAGGGGCCTTGAGGTGCTCCAAAAACATTGGAGACCCGGACCCCTCATCCGGTGGGTAGTATCCGCGAGGATACACCGGCGTGGGAGGCACAGGAGTGCCTTGCAGTTGAGCAGCATGATAGCGCTCATGCTGCTCATCGAGATCGTTGGAGATCTCTCGGGGCTCGGAGATAGCCCCCTCCTCTTCCTCCTCGTCTGAGGAGTCGAACAGGGATTTGAATCCCTTTGCGATTGAAGGCTCTGACGTAGGAGAGCCAGGGGCTGCGCGCTTCTTAGCAGCAGCAGCACCCTCACCAGCCCGTTTTGGAGAAGCTGCTTTCGCAGCTTGGGCTCGAGCCTTACCTTCGGGTAAGGTAAGGTTCTTGGCAGGCGAGCTCGTCGAAGCTGCCTTTGCCTCTGATGACTCAGCATCATCAACAGGAGCGTCCTGCGAAGGAGCGTCCTGTGCAGGAGTGTCCTGTGAAGGAGCATCCTGAGAAGAAGGTGGATCCTTAGCGGATCCAGGAGAGTCCCCGTCAGACTCTGATCCCGTGGTCATAGGAATGCTAAATTCCGGGGACTCTGACCCAGGACTGTGGTCCCGATAGGCGAACCGAGGGTTCGGCCTATCGTCGGGTGACAGGGAACGCGGGCGACTGCGTCGCGAACTCCCTTCTTGGCTGGCAGCAGCAGCGGTACGCTTGCTGCCTGCCTCGGAAGCCGCCTTGCGGACTTCCTTGCGCGGAGTGGCCTTGTCTTTCGACTTGGCCTTAGAAGTCTTCGACCTCGCGGTCTTAGACTTGGAAGGCGCCGAAGCGCCGCGGGTGCTTGCCTTCTTGGGCATCTTGAAAGAGGTTGACGTGGGAACCTCTGGGTGTCTTGCGCACGCGAAAAGGCTGAATGAAAGCCTTCAAGCCACAACGGTGGCTCGTCGATGGGTATCGACAAGGACAGGAAAGAGAGCGGAGTTCTCTTTCCAGCTCCTCATTGGGTGGAGGTGTTTCCAACCTAAGTGGGGGAGGATGTAACGGGGTTACATGAAAGGGGTACCCCAGAAAGGGTACCGCCTTTAGAAGTAGATATACTTCTGTGGGTATTTGTTTTAATACTCTGTTGGAGTGATGTGGACCACACTGTGGTGTGAGCCACACTACTGCCACGTAGGTTCGGTGGCTGAGGGCCAACCAATAACATTAAACCTACCTTTTATATGCATAATTAGATTAAAGTATAGTTAATTAGTAATTTGTATTACAGGCCAAATGGACCTAATTAACTATAAATAAATCAGTCTAAAACTTACGCTAAACTGGCTATTAAGTCCCCTAAGACCAGGGACTAGTGAACTGCCGTTCACTTAGAGTTTGTATACTCTTAATAGCACGCTTCCTCTAAGCAAGGTGCTCGTGTGACCCCGTCACAGAGTGACTTCAAAAATCCCAAGATCTAAGTTCATTGGATAAAATCCAATACCGTGATCTTTGTGGCTCGTTATCCATTGGTGTCTGGAATATCGTACTTAGTAGCAGCCTAATTCTAGGAATTAGGTCAAGCTAAATGTAGGTTGTCCTTGGGACCAAACTAAATGTAGGTTGTCCTTGGGACCAAAACAAGCTACAGGCTATCTACTGCTTCAGATCATCAGAACCACCAGCGATCACCACCAGCATGTCCTTCTTCGGGTTCGGCAAGAGCAAACCGGAGCCCACGACGTCGTCATCCTCCGAATCGTACTCGTACGAGGAGCCGTCGTATGACTACAGTGCGCCGTCTTCGTCGTCGTTCGACTCGCCATCCTCACATGCTCCGTCCTCGTCCCTCAGTGGTGGCGCGTCTGCGGGCGCCGCGGAGATGCAGCAGTTGATCATGGAGGAGCAGCAGCGCGTGTTGATCCAACAGGCCATCTCCAAGATCACGGCGCTGGCCTGGGACAAGTGCAGCGCCAGCAAGCCCGACTCGGAGCTCTCGTCTAAGGAGAGAGACTGCATCAAGAACGTGACGCTCGCCTACCTGGACACGAGCATGTTCGTGGTGCACCGCCTCAACAAGTCTGGCAGCGCCTAAGCAGCAGTAGTGTGGCGTGTTCTCTATGAAGACTCAGCGATAGACGACCAATAGCAGCACGACAGGATAAATGTCTAGACAAATAAGCGGCGTGCAGTCTAGTCTTAAGTTGAGTTTATTCTACGAGTACTGCTTGCTTGTGGCGTGCATGATGCTCTATGTCTGTTTTGGTTCGTCCCCTGGACACCGCCCGCGACTTCTGTACACAAACAGCGGCACGTTGCCGTATGGTCCGGCGTCAATGCGCTCGTCAGGTGTGAGTCCGCGGATGCCCCAAGTGTTGCAGATAATACGCACGTCCTTGTCGGTCTGGCTCAGCAACTTAGTGAACTTGGGCGTCAGTTGATCCAGCGCGTCGGGTAGCAAGTACGTGACGATGACTGTGGCATCCGAGAGGTCTTCCTCCAACAGGTCGCCGTGTGAGACGCTCACGAGCTGCTGGAGACCGTTGGCGACGATCAGCTCGCGGAAGCGCTTGATCAGAAACTCCTCAATCTCCACACCCCGAGCGCGCGCACCAAAGCGCTCAGCAGCCTCAATGCAGATTCGACCATCGCCACAGCCCAAGTCAAACAAAACCTACAGAGTCAACAAGAGTGAGTGAGTGGCCCAGACGTTGCTGCTGCAATTGATCACGCACGTCGTGGGGGCTCAGCTTCGCGATCTCCACGATCTTGGACACGACATCGCGGTCGCTCTGACACGGAGGCGCCAGCGAGTCGCCCTCGATCCACATGAAGGCGCCTGGGTTGAGCTCGTCGTCGTCACTGAAGAGCTCCATCACTTGTGCTTGAGAGACACAAACGTCAAATCAATTGTGAAGCCATTCAATTGCCAAAGCATATTGAAACCAAGTCAAAACATTTGACCAATTCCTCGCTCTACTTTCTAGCTTGTGCTCGCCCGCAGTCCTGCAGTAGGAGCAGGCGGTGGCTGTAGCGGCAGAGCGGCGGCCGAAAAGAGGGATATCTGCTGCAAATGGCCGACGGAGCTGCGGCGAGCGCGAGTCAGTTGTTGGAGAGACACTTGCAGATCGTCTTCTTCTGCGCGGGCCTGCGCCAGCTGAAGCTTCAACTCGACACACCGGCGCTCTGCTCGACGCAAGGCGTGGCGTCGCTCATCTCGCTCTGCCTTGGCTACTGCAGCAGACACTTTCGAGTCGGCTAACTCTTTATGGAGTCGCTGCACATCCTTCTCAGTGTATTTTGGTGTTGCAAACGCTGCAGGGGACTCGTTGCCACTGCTGTTGCCACTCTCGTTACTGCTTCGACGCAGCAGTAGCTTCCGCAGTGCAGAGGCGACGCGCGCCTTCCTCTGTTCCTCTTCCTGCTGTTGTCGTCGCTGTTGCTGTCGCGCCTTAAAAAACTCTGCATCTTGGATCTGCATTTCAGTCGTGTACGTCTCCGCAATGGCCAGGTCGCGGTCCTGCAAAAGCTTTATGATACGTCTCTCCAGGAGTGCAATATGCTGGCGGTTCTCGACACTCTCATCTTGCAGACGTAGCAGCTTTTCGTCCAGCGTTCCCCACTCTCTTCGAGCACACGACAACTGATCCCATGCTGCTTCCAGCTTACCTTCAGCCTCAGCTAACGCGAATCGTGCTTTGCAACTATTCTCAAAAGGTGGTCGCTCGGCTTTCTGTGTCGAATCAAACCTCTCGGTGTTGTCCATGTCACTTTCTTCAATTTCATCCTCGAAACATGAAGAAAGTTCTTCAGGTAGACAAGACAAGTCATCCGGCGAAGCCGAGAGTAGCCATCGTACGAATGGCTCAAAGGCGGCGAGCGCCTCCGTCGGCGCTGGCAGCAGCTCGTCTTCTGTAGACATCCTTGTGGATATGACGGCTATCAGCACGCCATCTCGAGTGTGAGACGTAGTGCTCTACTTTTTTAGCTATCTCTATATTTGCTTTGCTGCTCCACTTCAAGTTGCTATCCTTCAGGTCATCAGTACAACAAGAAAATTGACACCCTCGAATCTCATCTTACACCAATCCACGACAACTTTTATCTTGATACCACAGGTGGCGCCTTGTATATCGTTCCCATTTGTATGTATGGCTACAACTGTCTAGAGGCTGAAGGCTTCAACGTGAAGCGATGCAAAGACAACCGCTCCTGCTCGCCAACCATGTCGCTATTGCTATTGTCGACCAATTCGCTCTCGTCTTGGCCCACTTCATCAAGTCTGATATCATCTTTTGTCTTCTCCCCTTCGATGCTCCCACTTTCATCTAATAGGGTGCTGTGGTTTTGATGTAGTAGCGCTTGAATCGCCGTAGCCTCATCACCGCGCCCCAAATGGGTGTACGCAGTTAGCACCGTCTTTAGCATGAATCGGCGTTGAAGAACTCGTCTCCGCTCACCGTCAAGAGACGAGAAATCCTCGAAAAGCATCACTACTTCTTCGTATCGATTAAGGCGGAGGTTGGCCGCCATTCCAATCTCTGTCACTGCAATGCCAAGAGGAATATGCTTGTTCAGACGCAGCGCACGTACGATATCGGACACGCGGGCAAGGTCGTTAATGAGACCCAATCGATAGTAATACACCACTACTTGCTCCAATGCTGCATACTTGATCGACATGCCACTATCCAGTGCATACACGAAGAGGTCATCAACCAAATCAGCACGATGGGCGCGAACACTAGCAACAATAGCTTCACATAAAGCAAACCCATTCCACTCCAGGGAATGTGGAAATTGTGAGAAAAACATATGTAGGTCTTCCGCACGCTCCACTCGAATTTGAACTTGCCCGTCTTGTTGGTCCTGGTCGCCATCAACATTATTCAAATATGGCGGGTCAAGCAACAGTGCACGCATTAACGGGTAGATAGCGTGATGACTAACAGCAATTTTGTGCTGATTCATAATCTCCAATATCTCACACGCTATGCCAAGGCGTTTGTTGCGATTGATGTCAACCGTAGTAAGCGCAACTCTCTTCCGGAAAAGATACTTCGACACTCGTTCCTTGAGATCGCGACTTGCTTCGGTGGATTTCATCAAATTGCGGTAAATCTCAATAATCATCGTGTCTTCCCCCAAATGATTCAGCTGTTGCAAACAGATTTCAAAACGAAATTCAGTAAAGGTGGACATGGGCATGTCCGATGGATGGCAATAAAGCTTCATTGCCCGCTTGGACTGGCCACAAGCTGCTGCAGTCATCATAACCATCGGCAATAACGACAGTGGCACGATCTCGCCTGGAAGATTGGAGACCATTTCTTCACAAAGCTGCATTACACTTTCGAAGTCTGTGAATGTTTGGTCGTGCAGCATCGCATTCAGGGCATGGAAGTAGGATACTTTCGTCACATGAACATCACGGCGCTTCATTGTATCCAACAGTTGTAGCGCCCCCGTAGCATCACGCAGATGGCCAAGTGCAACGAAAATCGACTGAGCCAGTCGCGGTGTCAGAAGACTGGCAATCTCTGCATTTCGTGTGTGAATTTCCTGTTTTCGGTAGCAAGGGGAGAATTTGTCCACGACGTCTTCAAATCGCTGTTGACTGTTGAGCGCCCAGGCGTAATGTTCACAGATGACGCACCAGTGCTTACGTTGGCCTGCAAATTGGGGAAACTCTTTCTCCCATAAAAATGCCACCGCTTCCACTTGCGCGTAGTCTCGGCGCAATCGCATAGCGGACAACATGCGGTCCAACTTGCCTGTGGCTGCCTTTAGCTGTCTCCTTGCACGTTGGAAGCCCGATTCTCTGGCCACCGCCGCGCGGGGATCTGCCAGACTTCTCGCCAGCTTTTGCAAGCTCCCTTTGGCCCTGTCAATGTCCTTTTCCGCTGGAGATTCGTTGGTGACAAGTGAGAAGTCCCCTGCGGTAGCGTCCGCTTGCATCGCCACATTCTCCGCGATATTCAGATCGCTCCCTCGTTTCGCAGATGGATTCTTGTGTTCTGCAGCTGCCAGCAGGTCGCCAATGCCGCTCGAGTGCATCTGCAGGTGAAAGTTGAGGCTCTGAGGCTCTGTAGTGGACGGTCTTCTCCCCTTGGCGACCGATGGACGCTTGTCCGCCGTTTCCTCGTCGTCCTCGCGGGATCGCGCAGTCGCCTGCACCTGTAGAGGCCGTGCCAGACGCCGAGTCGTCGCCATCGACCGCAGCCACGACGAGCGCCGACACGCCGCCTCCGCCAGCATCGAGGACGGGTGTGTGGCCGAAAATCTGCGGTGTTAAACGTGTATGGTGTGTGGTACACCAAATACTGGAAATGTTTTTAGCATTGTGGTTTTACCTGATCTACGGAGATGAGGACATGACGGGGATGCCATTCACCATCGTTGGTTTTGCGCTACGGTGCTTCGGATCGTACCTTTCCTTCTGTGGCTTCGTCACCTTGCGTTGCCGCAATTGTTTCTGGCGCTTAGCAGCTATCATTGACACGTGCTCCGCACGCTTCACCTGTTCAGGTCGACCGAGAGCTTCATATGCACGCGAAGCAGAGCTCACAATAGTCTTGCGGTCATCTTCTCGAAGTACCTGAGAGAAATCGACCATCTCAAAGACATCAGCCATGAATGCCCAGTCCGATTCCCCCTCAAAAGTCTCCAGGACCTTAACGGCAACAGCTCCCTTTAGTGGACGCTTGTTGCCTGAGGTTGCCAACCACTGCTTCAGGGCATCTTTTACAACCGCCAAGCGCTTGTTGTGACAGCATTCACGGAGGAAAACACCGAAATGGTGTTCGCTGGTACGCAAACGGAAAATCTTGTCAAAATGCGTCATAGTCATCATCAATTCTTCATCACTCACGGTGTCCACGCTACGACAAAGTGCGGGCACCAAACTCTTAATCACGGCAAGGGTAAACACGCCATGGGCCTCCAGTTTATCCACATCGTGCATCAAGGCGATAATCTCTGCACCTCGTTTTCTCATGCACAGATAATTGAAAATGTTGCCGACGAGAGCGAAACGGCGAGGTTCAAGGTGAGGGTTTGTTTCGCGAACAAGGCCCCATGCCTCAGTGGGCTTCTCCAGCAACAAAAGCGCATTTACAGCCATGCGAACACCTGCATAGTGGAGAGGTTCATCAGCGTGTTCAGCATGGTGAGCCAGCAATTCTGGGATGCGCTCGCATTCTTGTGCGTATACAGCCGCTGTAATTACCCTTGGAAACAAATTCGTGTCTCGTGGGGTCAGTCCATCAATGTCCACCATTGTATCAAACAGCGCCAACACGCTATGTACCGCATTCAGAAGCTTCTCAAAGCGCTCCGGGTGTTCCTCCTGCTCACGAATCCGCGTTAGGCACATGTCGTACGAATCTCTGGGCGTCACCAATACGGTCTCAATTTCCTTTGCTTTTCTTTCATCACAATGTTTATGGCTTGATCGATGCCGTTTCATCTCGGTGAAGAAATAGTCGTTGTCATACGTACGAATTGCTCGCAGATAATCCTCCTCTCGTAGTTTGAAACCCTTGACACGCATATCTTCCAGAATCGAATCCAGCAGCTCTACCTTGCGCGTCGCAGACACTGCAAACAGCATCTGCCTATAGAAGAACACTGATGTAGGCAAACTTTCGCGAACTACAGTCTCATAGAACTCAAACAATTCGTCATAGCGTTTCTCCGTCGTCAACGCAGTCATGTACTGGACATTCATATTCGCCGTCACGTACACCTTGGCATCTTGTGCGCGCTTGTAAATGGCAAACAACTGGGGGTAGTAGTCTGGACCACACGACGCGTAGGCGCTCGTTGCCCACGAGTAGAACATGCGGAGGTGACTGCCCAGCGTCACCACATGTTCATCCTCCATAACGTTCGTCCCAGGTAGCACTACACCTGTTCCTGCTTTCGCACGTTTAGCAAGTTCTTCAGCGAGTTTGTCCCGATGTTCCACGATAGTCAGAGCGAGCATAGATTGATTAGCGATGACCAGCAGAGCCATCGCCTCTTGTTCCGTGGCCTTGGTCAGCATGTCATCGAACCGCAGCGGTCGGTACTGCGTCTCGAGCTCGTGTTCTCCCTTTGACTTGTCCCTGGCCACCGTCAACAGCGGACACTTGCCCTCCAGGCCCATTGCCGCATACAGCGGCGCGTAGCAGTCGGCCACAGTCTTGACGATAGCCGCGTAGAGTTTCTGCTCTGTCAGCGATTGCATCCAGAGTTTCTTTTTCTCCATGCCGCGCTGAAGTTGCTCCTTTAGCGCGCGTACGCGTTCATCCTCCGCATCCTCAATCTCCATATCCTGCTCGTACAGTTGGTCGGTCCCCTCGTCGTCCTCCAGATCCTCATGGCCCTCGAAAGCGGCGGCGATTGCGAAGGATGGAGTCTTCTTGGTCTTCTGTTGACTGCCAATGGCACCCTGGGGTACAAACGACGAGTTTCGGTACGATATTTGTGGTATAACGGTGCTCCGTAAGACGGGCAAGAAGGTGGAGTCAGTGGGTCCCACCGAAGAGCGCTGAAGCGCCCGCGCCAGCAGCGCCAAACTGCGCGATCGCTGCTTGAGCATGATTGCAATTTTATGGTAGCCTCACATTATAGCGCTATCTGATTGGCGGGAAATTTAGCTCAGATGTAGCCATCTCGAAATGATTGCATCTACAAGTAGCCTTACTACCCAGGTGAAGGTTGGGCTATGCATTAGCGGAAGAGACCGAGAGTTTAAGTAGGGTAGCCTCGTAAACTGATTGCTGAGCCTTGGACGGCGACGACATCGACTGCAGTAGCGCCTCGCACTTTACCACAACGTCCCTGTAATGCTCGTTGGTGACAATACTTCATTGTCCACCAACCATACTGATCTAAGTTCTGTAGGTGTGTAGATTTGACCTTTGTGGGCAACGTCGAACTCTAGCGGATGTGGATGTGCGTTTGAACTCCATCGGCCATAGATCATGGCTCGCCACTGCCAACTTGGCGGCCAAGCTACCCGGCTGGTGGTACCATTCTGACCCAGCAGGACCTACCGGTACGCTCCCTTTTGAACGAGTTGCTTTTCCGTTCCATCTTCTGTGACGTGTGTCTTCCTAATCAGCAATTGACCGCTTCGGTTGTTTGCTGGGTGATCCACTTTACATTAGCTCCTTGATCGTCGCCCTTCGCAGAGATTCTGATCAACTTGATCAGCAAAGCGAAGTTGCAGTCGTTGCTATGTCTTCCAGAACAGCAGGCCGCCAAAGACAGGCTTGTCAATACAGAGCTGACCTCGTCGATGCAACGATCAGCGCAATCGGGAAGTGTTCGTCTCCGACTCCCTTACGCAGTACTCACATTCCATTTCTCCGCGAAGTCTCTCGTCCTCCCGTTGCCATGCGTGTGCTCCACTGCGCCTTCCTCCTGATCACCTTCGCCGCGACTGCTTCGGCCTCCGCCATCGACGACGAAATCTTCAAGCTCGAGGCAACTATTGCCGAGCTCAAGGTGATCAAGACCGCCGAGGAAAACAATAAGGAGGCGCGCAAGTTCGTGTCAGCTGCCGCCATGGCCTCGTCGTCGAACGGCTCGGGCAGCTCCAGCTCCACTGTCACCGCCGGCGACACGACCGACAACAGTGAGTTCGACATTGAGCCGCAGCCGACGCGCGCCACCACGGAGGCCCCCAGCACCGCGTCATCCGCCTCGACTAGCTCCGCCGCCAGCTCCACCACGAGCAGCAGCTCGGTCGAAGCCACTACCAGCAGTGCGTCGGCCGCCAGTGACAGTGCCAGCGCCAGCAGCAGTGCGTCTACCGTGGTGCCCACGGCCTTCGCTCTCGTGTCTGCTGTCGTCTACGCCATGCTCTAAGCAAGCGTCCAATCGTCTCACCCGCCAGTCGACCTCCATCGGCTACAGCTTGTGTGTTGCTGCAGAGAAGAACGCCTTCCTTTTATCCTGGAAATAATATATTTCGACTAGTCTGATGCGTACACTGTAGTAAACTCTGTTGTTAACACGTACTGGTATTGATTGGAGTAGCACCTA
The DNA here is from genome assembly GCA_008079305.1 of Phytophthora palmivora. Lineage (NCBI taxonomy): Eukaryota > Oomycota > Peronosporomycetes > Peronosporales > Peronosporaceae > Phytophthora > Phytophthora palmivora. The sequence goes on along the minus strand of VOQZ01001044.1, from coordinate 118,710 downwards.
CAATCGAGTTTGTTGAATGAGAACTGAAACTACTTCATTAGGTTGAGTGTGGACCACTGCAGGGGCCCAAGCCAAAGGATCCACTGCTCCTAAAACGCCTTCGTCTTAACCAGGAAGCTACCACGGTTCAATAGAATCTCTACATACGCTAAGTTTACAGCAGCCTAAACCTGGGGTTCTTTCAAGAAGGCATCTTGTTCATACCTTGCAGCTCGCCCGTAGCTTCACCATGGCTCTAGCGAGGTGAATTGGTACAACCAAAGCGACACAATGGAAGTAATAGTACCCCTCCATGTCAGCGTCGGTGTCGTTCGTAGTAAGAACTATTTAGTAGTGATACCTTACATTGGCAAGTGGCAAGCAAGTTGAAGTAATGATGCGCATCAGACATAGTACCATTTAAGTGGTACATTGTACCACACGCTGGAAGTTTTTCCATCCACACCAATCATGCTGCGAGCGTCAAGGCGCGCTCATTGTCTGCCGCCGTCGCAGCGACTGATCTGGAGCCGCGCGTCGGACTTTGTGGCATGGCTGGGCCTTGGTACTAACTCTGAGAACCCTCCGTCATCCAAGAAAGAACCGCTGTCAGCAGCCAAGCACGAGGCTCCGTCGCCGCCCAACCGTCTGGCTGCCAAGCGCGTATTGAGGCCGCAGCCACCTGTAGACGCCGCATTCCCGACGTTCCAGAGCTCGTTGGACCCGGTGAAGCGGAAGGACGCCGCCAATGCACTCGGCCGCTTCTCGCAGAAGGTCAAGCATGTGTCCAATTCCAAGCAGCTACTGGACGCTTGGCAAGTCGTCTCGCAGTGCCGACCATTCGTGGTGGACAGTGAAGGACCTTTTAGTGTGCGGCTGGCGACGGCGGAGGATGTGGGCGACGACCGTCCCTGGATCATGCAGCTTATACCAGCCGACGTCTTCGCACGGCTGTCGGCCGACATTGTCACGCGCTCCATGTTCGTGGGTTCTACCGGGACGGAGATAGACGCAGATGTAGTAGTGGCCAATGAGGCGCTTGTGGTGGGCAACATGATCAAAGCTTTCCACAAAATGAACGAGCACAAGCTGGCCGTGGCGTTCTTCGAGGCCTACGACCGCGATCGAAGTGTGTGGCTGCAGGAGTATCAACTTCGTGAAGCTGCCAAGGTGCCGGATGACGATTTTAGTGACGTTGAGAAAAAAAGTGGAGATGGATCAGAGCCAACGGAGAAGTCGATACCAATTGAGAGTGTCACGCAGCTACCACGTGCTGTATATTCGAGCTATATTCACTCACTGGCTGCTCTGAAGCACTCGAAGAAGATTGTACGGCTTTTTGAAGACGACGAACACCAATTGGAGAGGATCTGCAGCACAGTTCCCAACTTGAATTTGCTTCTCCACGCGTGCTACAGCGAGAAGAATGGTGAGCTGGCCCGACGATCAGTTGACACGGTTACAAGATGTTCCCCTGCCGCCGTTATTCCACTGGGTTGCTACGAGCTCGCCATCCGAGCTAACCTACGCGACCGCAAGCGAAATGAGCGAGAACTACTGACTGCGATCCACCTTGCAAAAGCACTGCACAATGATGGTGGCTACATCCTGAAACCTGACATTTGGAGTGGACTGATTAAGGTGAGCTTAAATATGGACCGCCCAGACCTCGCTCTTGAAGTGTTCAAGAGCTATCCACTGCACTGCATACCTGAATACCAGAGCCATTTTCGCCAGGCGTTGCGCGCTGCTTGTCGCCCCACAGATTCTACTGCACTGGATATGATGCATTTCTGCTGGGTCAAGTACAACACCGAATATTCTGATGCGAAGACCCTTGATGAACGAAAAGCGTATCAAGATGCTATCTCTCTCAACACTCCTGGTAGTAGAGGACTGTCGCTGGAGGATGCAGTGTTGGCATCAAACATTCCAGCAGTGAACAAGGAAGCTGAGACTGAATTGCTCAATATGATGCTGTGGGAAATGCTGAAGCACCGACATGCAGTGCCATCTCTCGTGCAGGTGATCGATCTCATGGAAGCAACCCGCTCCAAAGGTGGTGCAGTGGCTTTACGGCAAACTGTGTTGGTCATGTTTGAATATGATATGAAACAGCAGAAAATGTCGCCTCGATCAGCGTTGGAGAGCTCGCTGAAATTCTGGGGAGATCGCCCTTCGGTGCTTAATGGTCAGGGATTCCTGGTGCATCTATTGCTAGACGAGTGTGTCGAGCGTCAATGGGATGACGAGTGCGAGTTCTTAGTGGATTACCTGCTCGATCTTGGTGTTTCTCGCGTGCCACTCAACACTGTCGTCAAGTTGATGGGAACCAACGAACTGCGGGGACGATTTGAAGCCAATGCCCGCATCGGTGACAAACTCCTCCAAAAGCTCTCGCATGCCAACCGTCTCAAGCTTCGCGAAGACTTTTATGAGCGCTATTTGATGAGTTATCTCCGTCTCGAGCAATTCGACAAAGTGAGCGAGGAGTATACCAAGTTTAATCTAGAGACACGCTACCCACACAACGAGGTGATCCGGACAATTATTCAAGATGCAGCTACACAATAGAAAGACATGCCGTGGCAGTCCAAAGCAAAGAATCAGTGAAGGTTTGTGCGGATTGAGTGATTGCTGGTGAGGAATTATGTCGTCGATATGACACCACGAAACCGAGCCTGGGACTGGGAGACACAACATTGTACGTCCGAAACCACCAGGTTTGAACAAATACCGAGTTTGATTCACGCTAGGTAACTTCCTTTTGCTACTGTTGTTGTTGTGGATTTGTTCTTGATAAATAGTTCTGCATCTCGCTACAGAGTGCAATGCTGGGTCATGCAGTGACAATGACCATCTACAGTGAACTAAGGAGTCGATACTAATCTACGGGTAAAGGTTCACTGGAATCCTGGACCAGTTTACCACTTTTCGTAGTGGGCCTGCTCAAGTGCGATGCAGATAAGCATCATAAGTGCCATATCGACACCACCCATGATGGCCAGGAAATACTCATCGTCTGGCTGGCTACTGGACAAGGAGGAGCTACGCGCAGTGGCGACAGAACTGCGACTGCCAGCCGGGCGGAAGATACGGCCGATGGTCGTGCGTGAGCCTTTGCGGCCCTGCTCCATCCAGATTGAGGCTTGACGCTTGGTCCAGTTTCCGGTGAGGCCGATACGACACTTTTCTCCGGTGGTAGGGCTCTGAAATTCCACGTTGAGCTCCGGCAGTGCCTTGATGGAGAACAGCTTGGCTGCTGAAGCCTTGGCGTCAAAAACGTTGTACGTGGGGACAGGAGCCATGAGCTCACGCTTCATGTGCACGAGTGGTTTGCGGTGCGGGTCGCGAAGTGTTTTCATGGCAGACGTTGTGCCTTGAATCCGGAAGATGTCTTGACCCCATTCGGCGTCGCAGATAACGAAGTCTTCGTCGCTCGGTGAATCCCAAAAGCGATCACGCAGGCGAAGTGTGGTGATGGCTTGGGCGCACAAGTCTGCTTCAACCGGTGCGAGTTGGCGCGTTTCCGGCAGCTTTGGCATGGCGGAGGACGATGCGCAGCCCATTATCAACGCTCGGACAAGTGATTGGGCACTCGGTAGTTTGGAAAATGGCTCTCACATCGTTCACAGATAATCAATTTTCCTAGTGGGCTACCAATGACAGGACAGCCGGGCTTCAAATGGGCTTTGCACATTCGACAACAGCAGGCGCATTACCTACAGTTGGGGAGCATCAGGTTCTTTTGCACGGGTCCACCGGATTGTCACCTGTCTGCGAGACGAGGATCTGATTGCAATTGCTACGGTCGAGTGTTAAGCTATCTAGTAGCCGTCAGTTTTTGGAGTGAGGAGGACACGCGTCCTCCTCGCCATTAACATCCCTCGGCAATATATATGCTACTTATTAAGTGCCCTTATAAAGTAAGATGTGTGAAGCTTTTCTATTGGCTCCATAGTTGACCAATCAAGATTAGTTCTTAACACTCCCACTAAAAGTTCAAGCACATCTTTACTATCCTTTTTGTGGTCGCATATGACTTGCCTTATCCTAAATCAAGTTGCGACCTTTCCTTAAATACCATGCGATCCTGCATTTCGCAGGATTACATTTCAATAACTATTGGCTCTTAAGAGTATGCACATCCTTACTTATCCTATCATTTATCGCATATGAAATGTCCTTTTCTAAATCAAGTTGTGACCTTTCAAAAATAACATGCGACTCTTCGTGTCACGACCTTTCGCAGATTAGGCAATCCAAAAATTGGTGGTTCCAAAAAGGTTTGCGTCCCTCAAATTTAGTGACACCACTATTCCCATGACCTATTCCCTAATTTGTAATACCACAAAAATTGTGTCCCATCAAATACTTTATTCCTTATGGTTTCTTATTTTCTTATGTTTTCTGACTCTTAGTGCCCTGCTCCAAAGCACTTGCCACCAGTTCATTCACTCTCAAATTTGCTCTATTAAGTTCTGGTTCGACTAAGCGCCTCTGGCCGCTTTCAAACCCTTCGGGGGGGCTACGACAAACACAGTTAAAAAGCCCAGGAGCAATCCTGTGGCACCACCATCCAGAGTCTGGGAGGCGCTAGAGCACAGTTCTCCAAGGCATGGCTGGGGCTTGCCCCTCCCTTCCCAGATGCGGTCAACGGTCGGCTCTTGCTGTGCTTGCGTCATGTTATCATGGCGTGTCGTAGTCTAATCATTAACCTTTGAACTTTACGCAATGAGAGTTAACCAATATCATAACGTTACGTCTTATTGTTCATTTAACCGCATAAGTCTTTGTCCTTGGTGCACTTCAACTAAAGAAGTATCTTTGAACTTCAAATTGAGCCAGATGGCTCTGGATATGCCACATGGCAGATCTTCAACCTTGAAAAGTATCTTAGACTTCAACTTGAGTCAGATGACTTTGGATATGCCACATGGCGGATCTTTAACTTCAAAGTATCTTTTGATCCATGGCCAAGACAGTGCACGAACCCCAAACCTTATTGCGGTAAGGGGAGGCTTAGGTCCTTAACCCCCATAAGACTTCTAAGTTTTTCAAATTGAGTTTGAGGCAGTGCCTTCGTGAGGGCATCTGCTATCATATCATTTGTGTTGCAGTATGATACTACAATTCTTCCCTTATCATGAATTTCTCTAGCATATAGCCCTTTAATATCAATATGCTTTGTTGATGTATGATTAGCTGGGTCTTTAATAATACTAATCGCTCCCTTATTATCACACCAACATACTATTGGCTGGCTCTGCTTAAATCCAAGTTCCTCTAATAATACCCATAGCCACTCGCTCTCCTTGATCCCTTCGCTAGCAGCTATTAGCTCTGCTTGCGCTGTGTGGAGGCTCACAGTACTTTGCCTTGAACTTTTCCAAGTAATACACGCATCAGCCATAATACTCACATACCCAGTCACTGACTTTCGGTTTTCATTAGCATTCGCGAAGCTCGCGTCTGTGTATAGTTCATATATTACTTCCTTACTTTTTCCGTCAAATATGAGACCATACGTCGACGTTCCTTTCAGATACTTTAGTACTCTCTGGGCTGCCTTGTAATGGCTCTTATTATAGCATGACAAGAATTTACTCAATTCTCTGACAGCATTTGCTATATCAGGGCGTGTACCACGAACAAGGTACATCAGTGACCCCACTAAACCTCTATAATCAAATGGCTGAGCTGATATTTGTTCTGGGGTTAACCTATCCTCTTTCTCAAGTACTACACTTTTTGCTTGCGGTGTCGGCTCTGAGCTACACTCAGTCATTTCAAACTTTTGCAGTAAGTCCATAATATATTTATGTTGAGACATACTGAGAATCTTATTGGTCCGATCCCTCTTAATTTCCATTTTTAAGAGATAGTGGATATCACCTAAGTCTTTCATAGTAAATCTTGAAGCCAATTGGGTTTTCACCTTTTGCATCAGTATCATACTGCTGGCAGCGATAGTAATATCATCCACATAAACACAAATGAGTACTATATGAGTTACTCCATTTACCTCCCACTTTTGACGGTACAAACAGTACTCCTTTTTGCACCGACAAAACCCTATGCTCACCAAGAACTTATTGAGGAGCGCGTACCATATACGCGGAGCCTGTTTGAGTCCATACAGGCTCTTCTTGAGTTTGCACACGCTAGACGCGTCACCATGCCTAAACCCATGTGGTTGTTGCATATAAATATCCTCAAATAGCGATCCATTGAGGAACGCCGTAGACACATCCATTTGATGGACATGTAGATCCCTTATTGTAGCTATCGCCAATAATAATCGTAGAGATTCATATCTCGCCACTGGTGAAAATATCTCATTAAAATCAATACCTTGCGTTTGTGTATTTCCCCTTACGACTAACCTTGCTTTGAAGCGCTCAACTGTGCCGTCTGGGTTGTATTTTACATCAAATACCCAGTGGCACCCTAATATTTTTCGCCCTTTAGGTAAAGTTACAATATCCCATGTATTATTAGCTACTAAAGCTTGATATTCAATCTGTAAAGCATTCTCCCACTGTTGGGCATGAGGCCCTTTTCTTGCTTCCTTTATTGACCTTGGAATTGGTATCACTTTTGTACTAATTGTGACAGCGTTGATTGATACAACATAGTCCCTGAGGCGGGAGTTTGGTCTCCTTTTGCGACAGCTTCGTGGGATAGGAGGGACAAATACGCTCTGTCCCACATCTCCCACTGTTTCTGTGCTTCCCACTGATGTTTCGTGCTCGGTTGCAACCCGTGGTCGCTTTTTAGGTCCAGACACGTCTATTTCGCGGTCTCTTTTTCCTAAATCACAAATTTCCGTGATATTTTCAATATTAACGTTAATTTCCCCTGATGGAAATGACCGTGAAATTAGTCCCTCAGTGTACGTTGTCCCAAATTTTACATCACGTGCAATGAGGTACCTGTTTTCTTTAATATCTAATAGTCGATAACCTTTATAACTATCAGAAAGACCAAGTAATTTGCACTCTATAGCTCTCTCACTAAGCTTCTGATTGGTCCGTTTGGTCTTTGGTACATGGGCGTAACAAGTGCTGCCCCAGATTTGCAGACCAATTCCTGTTGGTTTTGTACCAAATAGTACTTCATATGGACATTTCCCTTTGAGTCGGGCAGTTGGTATTCTATTATTTACTGCAGTCATGTATTTTAGTGCCTCCGGCCACCATTTTGCCGCCATACCTGACCCTATTAACGCACACCTCACTTTGCCCATTATTGTCTGGTGTGCTCGTTCTGCGGATCCATTCTCTTCCTGAGACTCAACATTTGACTGCTGGTACACAAGTCCATTCCTTTTGCAGTAGTTATTTAAAATATTATTGACAAATTCAGTACCTCCATCTGTCCTTATACGTTTTACTGTATATGGGAGTTGTTTTTCCAGTTGCTTAATGAGGGTTTTAACAATTGTCCCAACCTCTTTGAGTGACTTCATCACAAAATACCACTTGTAAGCTGTGGCGTCATCCACCACTGCTAGGGCATACTTGTGTCCCATTGTGGTATACAATCCTTGCGGCTTTATTTTCCCAACGGAGTCCATATGCAACGTATGCAAAGGGGTGGTCGACTTTTCTGCTACCATATTCCTGTATGACATCCGCCGTGATTTTGCCAGTTCACAGGTTCGACAAAAGAAGGGTACCTTTTCCATTTCTCGTCGTGATAGCTGGGGCGCATCTTTGATAACCCTACCGGCCAGGATGTTCAATAACCTGCCTTTACCGACGTGACCTAGTCTTAGGTGCCACTCCTTAAGTGTTTTATGAACATCCACCTGAGTATTACGACCGACTGACAGTACTCTCGTATTAATATCGGACTGCCTGCTAGGCAGGTAATAAACTTCATCTAATGCTACCGCAGCAAATATGAATCGGTTATTACTGTCGAGGAAGTACAAGTACTCCCCCGTTTTAGCCTGAACGTGATGATACCCTTGTGTGGCTAAATAATATGCACTGAGTAAGTTACTACCACACTCCTTATCAAAGGCAACATTTTTTATTGAGATATTACTATAGTAACCTCTGGGTTTGAGAATACTAAATCTCACTGTTCCTTGTAACTTGGTTGATGAGGTGCCCCCGTTGCCGTACTCGAATGTGTGCGTCCGCCCTTCGCCAAGCTGGCTGAACCACCTTCTGTCCGAGCTTATTGCGTGTCCAGCCCCTGTGTCAACCACCCATAGATTGTCAGTCACTTTCAGTTGTTTCAACCTAGATAAATATCCAGGAAATCTTCTCCGTACCTCATCATCAATGTCCATTGAGGTCATCGGTGCCTCATTTTCGCTGCCCTCACTCGCTGGAACAGTTTCCTTGTACTCAAATTCATCTGCCTCCTTGATCGCCTTTTCCAGCTGGGAGTCGAAGGCAGCAGCTTCGGCTGGAGTCCTGTCTTCGTCCTGGTTACTCAACACCTTCTCGGTAGTCGGCTTGGCCCCCTTCTTGACCGTCATCAGCCGTTTCTTCTTTGCAAGAGGTGTAGCCCGGATGTTCGATCGGAACAGCTTACCACCAGGTCTCTTAGGATCGCGATCCTCAGCCATCACTGGGCAGTCCTTCTTCCAGTGGCCACCTTCAAAACAGTAGAAGCACTCACGCGATGGTTGCTCGGCAGACTCTTCCTTGCTTCGTTTCTTCCCAGTAAACCTTTTCGCCACGTTGATCGTCACCGGGCGCATCTTCGTGGTCAACATGCTGATTTCCTTCCTCGAGCGATCACCAAACACTCGCCGGAGACTCACTTCAACATTCTCGATCGTGAACCACTCCTCGGTCATGCTGATGGAACTTCCCCAAAACTCACTCGGAAGGATAGCCAACACTTCCATGCACAACCATGCTTCCGTAATCATGTCCTTCCCAACCAGGCCTCTCATCTTCCTGTTGATGTCGTTACGGAGCTTCTTCAACTGGGCGAATAGGGTCCCCAAATTTCTCCAGTTTGACGTGGTAAGGCGCTCCCACTGGCGGCGTAGCTCAATTACGCCCCCTGCATCCCCGAGCCCATACTTCTGTTCGAGCTCCTTCCATATGTCACATGGATTCATCCTGGACACTTGATCGGACAATCCACTCAAAAAAACGTTAGGCAACGCTTGATTGAACAGGTTTAGTAGCTCTGACCGAGCCCTTGTCCAATGTTGGTGACGCCAACGCCTAGCCTTCGCCTCTTCTTGAGTGACCTCCTCACTCACCGAAATGACTGGCTTTTCGGGCGTCCCATCTAGGAAGTCCATCATGACAACCGTAGCTTCGGGTTGGTCTTTTTCCAACAACCCACGCTGGTATTTTTCATCCAGCGTCTCAATGTGGGTAATCACCTTATCCCTCCACATGGTATAGTCCTCCCCATTGAACCTCTCCAGGCCCAGGACTTGGTCACTCCTAGTGTGCCCTTTTACCATGGTTACGTCCCAGTACGTATCTGAAATGTTAAGCTATCTAGTAGCCGTCAGTTTTTGGAGTGAGGAGGACACGCGTCCTCCTCGCCATTAACATCCCTCGGCAATATATATGCTACTTATTAAGTGCCCTTATAAAGTAAGATGTGTGAAGCTTTTCTATTGGCTCCATAGTTGACCAATCAAGATTAGTTCTTAACATCGAGCCATCAGTCTCTGGACACGCATTTCAGGAAGGCAGCAGTCCTGCCAGGAGAGCGCCCAAGACAGCAAAAATTTGGCGTTCATTTGTCACGTCGCCGCGCAGTGAAGGATGGAGACATCGAAGCCTTCAGCTCCCCAATTTATCTCGATGTCCGAATGTCTGCAAAATTCAGGTGCAAAGACGGCTATCATTGCAAATTTGCGAGCTCCGATTAGCCTCACTCGCTAGTCGCACACCTCGCCAACGACGGCTGCTTCCAATGAACAGTGAGTCCCACGCTTCGCCTCCTTGTTTGGCGGCACCGCTACATGTATCAAATCGGTCGCCTGGATTTTCATTTTCGCTTTAGCTACGCTTCATCCGCTTCGAGTTGTCGCACTTGGACATCGTACGCCTGCAGAAAGTGAAAGTATTTGTTACTACAAAGCACTGTGTGACACTACGCAGCTCCTGAGGACGTTTGTCGAGCTTGTCACTCTCAAGCGAAGTGCTCTTCAGGTGCCAATGCTCTGATATGTTTCAAGCGAAACTTCAACGCGTCCTTGTGGACAGTGCAATTTTCGTTAGAGGCGGTCGTCCACATGTCTTCAAAAATTTTTGTAAATTTACGACAACCCCCTTCATCATGGACTTTGCCGATGTGATGGACGGTGGACACAAGCAATTTATCTTGGCGATCGGTGAATATACGGAGGAGGTATATTTTGTTCGCTCCAGGCGATGAATGGCCCCGAGCGACCGTCCTAAGCGACAACTATTGTAATGAATGACAGGAACGAGCCCTGTCCGAAGTCGCAGTGGTGCACGTCTACTACTGCGAACGTGTGTGTTCGTCCTCGAAACCCTCGTCCAACAGGCCAATGCAGATGAGGATCATCATCATGCGATCGACTCCAGGAGCTACGTCCACCACCACACTCTGTCCTTCCCTGGTCTTGGGACTTTTGTGCGTGTAGGTGAGCCGGGCAATAGTTTGCTGCACGTCGACCGTGTCGCCTGAGCCGCGTACGAGCCAGAAGGAGAGCGAGTCGCTGCCGTCCGAGGATGGGTCGCAGCCGATGGTGCAGTGCTGGCCGCCCACCAGGTCCGTGAACTCGGAGCGCACCGTCGTGTCGTCGGCCGTGAATTTGAAAGCGCACGGCGTGTCCTCGTGCTCTGTGCGCGGATAGGCCGAATAGGTTGGCGTCCGATTGAACATGCTGAGACGCAGTGTAGCCACCGGTAGTTCATTGCGCGCGTCCAACAATGTGCGCTGGCGATGGAGCGAGTAGTGTTTCTGCTGAATGAGGAAGAGCGTCTCATCAGTGGCCACGTCCACCACTGCGTCTGCTGTGATGCGGAGCTGTACAGGCTTGGAGGCCACTTGACCAGCGTCGAACGCGGCTACGAAGTGGCGCAGAGCCACGAGTGTCTGCACTTTGGAGGCGACTTCATGTAGATCCATGGCGGATTATTAGCAGTGCGCGGTATGCAGCGAGAATTGGAGTGAGAAAGTATCCGACTTTGCGGGACAGGAATGGGTACGTCGGCAGAGACGCTGTCCAGACAATATTGCCCGCTAGCTTACATAAATCAAAACAAAGAATGTACCCACACAAATGGGACAGTAGTGAGTCAGCACGCGACTTGTGAGAAGCAAGTTGCCGCAGCTAAAGCAGCATCAGTTGCTACTGTTTGGTATTGTAACTAATGAATACCTGGGGACATTTTAATCCCCACGAAAGACGTCAATGTCGCCTATCCGAGTACTAATGCTGGAGAATCAGCCAACTATCGCCTAGCAACCCGAGGGCACTAAACGACACTAAACCTTACGGTCTTTGTCGACAGAATACCGGATGTCGGTCTTGCACCAGGAAGTGAGGAAGTGCCAGGAGCAGTATGTTCTTGGATGCATTCTGGTCACGATTCACAGTCATACCAAAACAGCCATTGTGTTGGCAATGGAGTACACTGTAAATCTTGCACACGACGAACGACGTCGTCCTTGCAGTTGCGTAAAGCGAACTGCTACGTCAGGATTCTGTATGCAGTTTACTGGTGCAAACTCTGTAATAGAGTTGACCATGCAGCATGGCTTCAACTCCTTCTCCAACTTCTTGACCAGGCAGATCGATATTCTTTTTGCGCTTACACCTCATGGTACACCTCGTTGATCTCAGACTACAGTATGCACAGACCTTGAGGTGTTAGACCATGATATGTTGGTATATGTACTGTCACAACTTCTGTCGGAGTAGTTCGTAGCTGGGAAATTCAAGAGTGAAGGGATCGAAAGCCTTGTGCTCATGATTGGGTAGTCGCTCTCTCCAAAAAATCAAATATTGGATGATGTTCTCTTAGATAAACTTTTCAAAGGGAGCTTATCAAAAGTAGAATATGAAGGACTTGCATCTTCGCTGACGTGTCCTCATCAACGTGATATCACTCGGAGTGTGTTCCGAATGCAGGAGCTTCGAGAATGCATGGCCGACGCCATCACAAGACACAATGGCTGTGTATGACATTTTAAAGCAGGTGTGCATACGGAATCGATCAGTGGACTTGTACAAGCTCCTGAGCTGTTTCTCAACGGAAGCGTTCACGGATACTTCAAGTATCAGTTTTGGGGTGACATTAAATTGCCTCCGAAACAACAAAGAGCTCCCGTTTCAAGCAGCATTCGATCGTGCTCAAAGACTGACAGCTCAGCGCTTTGCTCGACCACGTTGGTTTTGAAAGTTGCAGAAGAGAATGGGCTTGGGGTCTGAAGATCAGCTTCAGCTTGACATCAAGGAGGTTGATGTGGCTGTACTAAGCATCGTACAACAAGTCCTCGCTAATCGCGCAATGTGCCCTGAAGACGGTAGATCGAAGAACACCAGCATGTTATCTCTCTTCCTCGATATCATTGCGAAATCGCTAATAAGGGGTTAACTAAGACATGATTCACGTCAATGTACACAGTGAAGAATGAATTCCAAGAATCTTTGTATTAACGTCAAACCCACGATCTGAGTCTAGTGCAATGATGTTAACAAATCGTGTAGTACACAACTAGTAAACCAGCCTTTTCCCCTTTCTTGTTGTACTCTACTAATACCGTGCTATACACGGGGAAGCTCTGGATTGAATACAACTAGGCGTTATGAAATATATGAAATGCTTGTGACAATTCGAGGTGCATCAAAATCAGCGAGAGTAAGTGACACCTACATCTTAAAATTCTCAGCAACAAGATACTAAACATGTTTTCGCTGCAAAATGCGATTGAAAAAGATTAGCGGGTTGAGAACACATAAGTAATCGCTGCCGGATTCTAAAGCTTCTAGGCGCGAACTCTCCTGCATTGCATCTTGCAGCGGAGTGAAATACTTAAGAAAACTTAGCGATAACGGCTCCATAAGATACAGCTGACACAGTGTTTTCACTCGAGTGACAGCAACGTAAAATGACGAACGTTGAGGAGAATGCCGTGTTGAATGCCGCAATGGACCAAGAATAATCTTTATCACTGTTAGGCCCTGGCGTTTTTCACTGGTGAGAGCGAAAGCAGGAACTAAGGGGACTTGTTTCACAACCACAGTGAACGAACGCTGAGGCATGATGATCTTTACATTTCTCTAAAATTGAGTTACCAAATAGCTATACATTGTGCTGCCCAGTTCATTGCCTGTGTCGTGCATCCTTTCTTTCCGTGGCGTGTGTCTGTGCCAGTGCAACCACTGCATAGCATGCAGCATATAATGCGTGCTGCACATTTGAATCATGCAACCACTTAATCACGAACGGGTCTATAAGCTGTGGTCTTTTCGCGGGATTGTCACAATATCTGTTTAAACCCGTGCGGTTCAGACAACATTCCTGGGTGATTTGGGTTTTTATGTTGCAGGCAGCCGCCACAAGTAACATTCACTGGGACCTTTTAAATATCCAGCGGCTATCTAAAACTGCAGGTTCGATGGTATCAATGATGTATGGCATATCGAAATGGTCTGAAACACGTAACAGGAGACTTTGTGTTCCTCATGGACACCGATCTCTCGCACCACGTAAGTGGACTACTTGCTGTTACATTGGCTTCACTTTTACGTTGTTTCTCACTTGGTGTTTTGTGGTAGGTGCAGCCGAAGTTCATTCCTGAGTTTATCAAGTACGTCATGGGCGCTTGTCTTGCAGTGTAACCGCTGATCTTGCTCATACTGTACATATCAGGAGCGAATTTGGGCTTGCTTGACGTCTTGGAGGGCTTCGACTTGCCCTCTCCTTCCAACAACAGCTTTAACGCCGTTTGCGTATGTTCCGAGAGTTGCAGCGACGCTCGCGTGCGCGCAAAGGCCGTGTCGGGACGTTCGTAGTATTCCTCAACGTGGCGGTTGTCTGGCAATGGAGACGTGAATTGAGACACAGGTTAGTGCTCTGGGATGCACTCCGGGATGTGGAAGCTGCTGCTGCTGGACGAGCGATTGAACGAGCCATAGGAACTCGGTCGACTCGGTCGCTGCGTCTTGAGATCCAATGCGGCAGACCAGAACATAATAGACTGAGTTGCTTGGTCCTGTGCAGCTGCTAATCGTGAAGTGCGGCTGAAGACTGCTTGGGGCAGGAGCAGCGGATCTTTCACAACTCTTGGCCAAGCGACTTAGAAAACTTCCAAGCTGCAGCAACCGGTATTCTTTTTTGACTTGGTTTCACTAAGTACCGGTGCGCAATACAGTGGTGCGCGATCGCGCAAAAATTGACTTGGTTTCACTATGTACCGGTATTAAAAATTGGTCCAACACCGCGCAAAGAACCTAAAAAGTGAGTGTCTTTGACCCTGCAGCTACCCCAAAATAGCAAAATTGGGTTCTTATGACCCATTTCTGAGCGCGCACTACGGTACTGTACCCTTTTCGCCAATACCGGTGATTCCAAGCCATTTCCTGTTTGAAAACGCAGTACAGTGCTGCGCGATAAATCGGTAGATCGGTAAGAAAAACCGGTTTTTTGCGCGATCGCGCAGAGTTATCGGTTTTTATCGGTAAGCGCGCACCACTGTACTCCCGTTGCAGGGCATAGTGAAACCAAGTCAGAGTTTCCAATACCGGTATAAAACCGGTATTGGATTATGAAATGAAAATATTTCTTTTATTAAAAAACCGGTTTTCTTACCGATTTACCGATTTATCGCGCAGCACTGTACTGCGATTTCAAACAGTCAAATGACTCGGAGTCACCTAAACCGGCAAAAGGGTACAGTACCGTGGTGCGCGGTCACAAAAAAGGGTTGCATATGTTTTGATAGGTTTATGCCGGAAAGTAGTTTTTTTCTAACCGAAAAAGGAGTTTTGTGTGCTGTTAGTTCCCGCTAAGAGGAGGGAGCAATCGCGGGAACCCCAGTAAAAGCACAAAATGCGGAAACAAGCGTTTTGGAAATTTTAAAAATTTTGCAGGGTAAGGACATCGTTTGGTATCTAAAAGAATGCCTTATTACATTGCAGCAGACGTTGGTGCATGAAGGACTGCACTGTCCATTGGCAGAGGCTCTGATAGTCTTGCTGTTTAACGCATTTGTAGAGAAATCTGAATTTTAGAAATTTTATATTTAGGGGTACGCATCACTAAAATCAAATTTCTAAAAAAATCCAGCGGGCCGTCCACATCCGACGCCCATTCCTCGGGAAACTACGGGACCAACACATTTCAAAGATCAAATGGGAGACCTCGGACGCGGGGTTATCTGTAATATAATTTTCTTGCTACAAAGGTAACTACCGCAATTAGCTATTTCCCAGCTTTCCCCTTCTGGAGTGCTTTTTCACCCTCTTCGTAGCGGGATAGTCGGTAAAAAAACAATAAAAACTATTCATGCATTGTCAAAACCAGAATATACAAAAAATGATGTATTAAACCTATCACTTAGAATATTTTGATATATTGCATATATAAGAAAACAGAAGAATAACCCCCACTTGGCAAGAAATTTCAAAAAACATATTAAATGTATCAGTCTTTGTTTTTTGACAAGTTCTATACATAGCAACTGTATTGAGATTTTATTTTGGGTATCCGGTATATAATATTCCAAAGTTATTTTGGGTAGAATGACCTCTCTGTAGAAACTCTGGATTAAAATCCAGAGAATTTTATTGCTAGAAGATCTGAGAGTTTCAAATTTTCAGAGAAAGTAGCATCGTCAACAGTGTTGATGGTTGATTCAACGCACACGAGTGAGGCCGTTTTCAGCGCAACATTCCGTGGTCAAGGGGAATACATATCATTTGATTTTTGTTTTCAAGGTTCTCTTGGAATATATCATGCGTGTCCAAAGGTGGGTGCTGCAAGGACTGGAATGTGCATGTTAGATCTAACGTGTAGAGCTACACTAGTCATATACTGCTGTATATTTGCCACAACCATTTGCCACAATCAAAGTTATACTGAGGATTGGATTGTCATCATCTGAAGCTTCGGATCGGTTTTGGTAATTCCACTATACACACGTCGAGCGAGCAATGACCAACTTGTACTGTAGAACATCGATTGCTCCAACCAGTCCTCGCCGGGCTTCCAGCATTCAGAACTCGCCAGAGTACGTCGTTGACGAAACTCTGCTGATAACGACCGAACAGTAGATCGCGAAATTGTTGGTTTTGTTTCACCAATTAATCCATCATGAACGATGTGGTAAGGCTATATCACAGCTTTAAACAAATAATGTCGACTGGAAAGTGCCTTTCGATTTAACCCTTGAACCATCATACTACCATACCACAATACTACACATACATTCATATTCCTACTTTGTGCAGGTCAGGCAGAATTCTTCATTAAAGCAGCATTACTTCTACTGATCATATTAGTGTTATAAACTTTCTGATTCACGACGCTGGTCAAGCAGTTTCAACACGAACGTCACCGCTATGATCCAGTATCTAAGAGAAACATCATCCAATATTTAATTTTTTGAAGAGAGCAACTACCCAATCATGAGCACAAGGCTCTCGATCCCTTCACTCTTGAATTTCCCAGCTACGAACTACTCCGACAGAAGTTGTGACAGTACATATAACAACATATCATGGTCTAACACCTCAAGGTCTGTGCATACTGTAGTCTGAGATCAACGAGGTGTACCATGAGGTGTAAGCGCAAAAAGAAAATCGACCTGCCTGGTCAAGAAGTTGGAGAAGAAGTTGAAGCCATGCTGTATGGTCAACTCTATTCCAGAGTTTGCACCAGTAAACTGCATACAGAATCCTGACGTAGCAGTTCGCTTTACGCAACTACAAGGACGACGTCGTTCGTCGTGTGCAAGATTTACAGTGTACTCCATTGCCAACACAATGGCTGTTTTGGTATGACTGTGAATCGTGACCAGAATGCATCCATACTGCTCCTGGCACTTCCTCACTTCCTGGTGCAAGACCGACATCCGGTATTCTGTCGACAAAGACCGTAAGGTTTAGTGTCGTTTAGTGCCCTCGGGTTGCTAGGCGATAGCTGGTTGATTCTCCAGCATTAGTACTCGGATAGGCGACATTGACGTCTTTCGTGGGGATTAAAATGTCCCCAGGTATTAAAACATACTCGGCATACTCATTTTGTGGTCTGGTTCACTGTCGTGTACGGCGATACCCACTAGAATGACCATGACAGCGTCCACACCTTTCGCGATATCCAGCGAGTAGCCCAGTGGTGTGCCCGCTGGCGCCGGATACATGTGTGCAATGGGTTGTTTGGTTGCATTAGCCGAGAGACCCCGTTGCATCCAGATTTCAATGTCGCCCAGCTCGCCATCCGAACCGAGTCGACAGGTGTCACCTGTCATGATGTCTGTGAACGTCATCTCCAGTTTGCTGCGCGACATCGTAAACTTGAACAGTGGCTTCTTGGACGCCTCAGCGCGCGGGAACACTGAGTACGTCACCTTGCGACGGCGGAACGCACTCATGCGTATGGTGGCCACTGGTACTTCAGTCACGTCCAGTAGTGAACGCTGTCGGTGCAGCGACAGAGTCTTCTCGCGGACTTCGAACAGCACTTGGCCCG
Organism: Phytophthora palmivora; assembly: GCA_008079305.1. Taxonomy (NCBI): domain Eukaryota; phylum Oomycota; class Peronosporomycetes; order Peronosporales; family Peronosporaceae; genus Phytophthora; species Phytophthora palmivora. Next base: position 101,068 of record VOQZ01001044.1, on the reverse strand, counting down.
TGGCGTTCTCTAGGGTTCCTCCTACAACATGTCGGTCTAAACGCCACTCCACATTGAGATGCAGCTGGGTCTGTTCGTGGCAGCAGTAGCCAGCGTCGATGGCAGCGACTCCGAGATGTTGCGTCTGTAGCGGTCTCCTCTTGGCGGACGGAGGCGTCCCTGGAAAAGGCAGCGGGAATCCCCCAGAGAAAGCCACGGAGCGCTTTGGAGACTCGGGTGGCGAGTTGCTCTCGGAGTGGCGGCGGACCATCGTCAAGGCGTTTGGAAACTGGAGTAAAAACCCTTGATACTCAATACTCACCTCCTCAACTTGATGCTGCAGACATGTGGAGATTGTAGCTCGGATAGGAGCCTGGTGTCTTCTTGACAGCTATTAGCGTAGATATCTTTATTACTTTAGCTCTGCGATGTTGCAGTCGGACGTTCCAGCCAATGACATGGCAGCTTCATCCGTTTGTCATCCAGCCCAGAAAATCTCTGGACCGAGTAGTTGCGTTCCACTCGTGCGTCTTCCTCCCGTAGTTCGAAGCTCATGGCGTTGTCTCCACCTCGAGGCTTTATGCCCATTCTTCCGCGACACCAGAGCCTCATCGTCGCTTCAACAGCTCTAGTGCCGCCGTTAATTCCTCCTTTGAGCCATGACCCTCGAGTTCAGCACCGACGTCGAGGCAAACCCAAGGGCAAGAACAAACCCATGACCAGCAGTGAGCGTGGTATCAAGTTCCGTCAGCGACAACAGGAGAAACAGGACACGCTGCTCGCAGAAAACCAAATGCTGTGGCAACAGGTGCAACAACTTCGAGCTCTGCGTGATATGAGCACTCAGAAGTCGCTCTCGACGCCTTGTTCTGCCGCCGGAACTTCGCCCATGAGTTTTGTCATGGAGTACTTCAACCAGTTTCGAATTGGCCTGACGTCTGAGAAACAAAAAGACTTCTTAGACGCTTTAGTCGAGCCGCACGCCATGTTCGGCGGCAAACCTGCAGCCGACCTCATATTGAGCGTCTGGGATCGCTACTCGAAGTTCCACTCGTCCGTCAAACTGTCGTGTGAATCGGTCGAGCTCATCACCGCCGACAACTGCTCCACTGTCGCTGTGTGCGGTACTCTACATCTGCGCTATTCCCGACGTACTATCGAGAACGTGTATCCCCATGCAGTAGCAGAGGAGGAACTAATTCAAAAGTTGATTGGAAGGCAGCTGCACGTCCGCTATCAGGCTCAGATGCACTTCAACGAGAGCGGAAGGCTGGTGGCCTATGAGATGTCGCCGGATTTTGTAGGGGCAATGATGGAGATTCTAGGCAGTTTGAAGGACTGTGAGAGGATATTAGGGCGAGCGTTGATCAAAGGGCATGTGCTGGGTGAGGAGCCTGAGCCAGAGGTGGAAGGCAAAAATCCTGTCGAGATGTTGTCCGAGGTTGAATCCGAGAATCCGCAGTCGGAGATCGAGATACCTCGATCGTCGTCCCAGGCAATGAAGCTCGACTATATTTTGTCATGAACAATGGACCAGTATCATGCAGAAAAGCTCACGCTCTATTGGAAAAGGTTAATAGGATACAATCCGTTGGTTTGCTCTCAATGTACGCCCTCGACTTTGATGCGTTTGAGTTTATAGCCGCGTGCTGGAGTTGGTTTATTCTGTTCGGAAGCTTTTCGTCCTGCAAACACCAAACTCGTTGATCATGGCTTGCGCTTCGACTGCCCTTCGAGTTTCTTTTTTAAGTCGATATATAGCTTGTGCACAGCGGAAGCGCCACTAGCGACGGAATACACTGAAATCTATGCTTGTCGCCGTCAATGGCTGGTGGTGGCTACACGGTACATTGCTGCAGATGATAAACTTTAGAAATGGACCAATCCAGTCGAGTTGAAACGAGACACTGAACACGAGAGTCGTGAAGTGATCCGATGAGAACTGTCCAGCTTCAAAATACCCCCCAGAAAGCCAAGTGGGGTGGATGTCCATGACTACGGTAGTCATCGGATGTCGTGTTAGTCTTTGACGTCGACCATGCGTTCTAACAAACAATGCATGTGTGTATTTTACAAGACCAACTTATATCGACCGTAGTGCTTTGTATCTCGTTCCGACGCGAGAGTTACTCACTAACAAAGCTCGGTTTGCCTACTTTCAGTGCCTAGTCCAGAGTTGAAGGCATCATGCCGCAGTACTTGCTCGATCGTCAGTCTCTTGTGCGGATCGATCTCCAACATGCCCGCGACCAACTCCAGCGCATTGCTAGGCATGAACTCCGCCACGCCCCAGGCCTCCATTACTGTTGCGATTCCTGCCTGTTTGAGTGCCCGGAACGACTTCACAGACATTGATGCAAACACCAACGGAGACCCAGTCAACGTGATGAAAAAAACAATGCCCAATGACCAAATGTCCGCTGCCTTTGGGTCGTAAGACCCACCAGCGACAACCTCGGGTGCCATGTAGTACTTCTTGCCAACATGCTGACCGCCACCTCGCCGTGTTCGCGTGGCCAGACCAAAGTCTCCAAGCTTACACCGTCCGTGGTGCAGCATGATGTTCTCGAGCGAGACGTCGCGATGCGCGATCCCGAGCTGGTGTAGGAAGGCCAAACCTGCTGCTACTTGTGCCAATACGCTCAGAGCATTCATGCATGACATTGTACGTTGTCTCCTTCGACTGAGGTAGTCGTACAAATCACCGTCAGCACAGTACTCCATTACAAGGTACAGTGTCTGCTGTTCCACGAAGGAGTCCGTGTAGGTGACAAGGTTGGGGTGGCCTCCAGCGACACAAATAATGTCGCCGATCTCTTTTTCTACGATCGGGTTATCCGGTGTATGTCCGTCTTCGCGACGTTCTCGCATCAAGGTGGTCATGCGCTCGAGTGAAATCTGTTTGATGACTACTGGTACGTTGGATGCGGATGGCGGTGCGGGTTCAAACCTACCTCGCATGTCCTCGCAGACGAAGACCCATCCATAAAGCGTCGAGCTGAGCTCACGGACGACTCGGTATCGATCACGGATGACAGGCATCGTATCAAGGCCGAGAAAGGTAAAATGGCGATTGAACGAGTGCAACAACATTGCTCATCCGGTTGGATGTAGTTTTCGTCTGGTGGATTGGCAGAAGTGCGATCGTGCAGGCAAACGTTGTCTTGTCAACGGCACTGACTTCGTTGAGAGCAGCTACTGTAACATGCAAGGGTAGTGTCCGACATGGTAAGCTGTAACAATTCCTGTGAGGATGCAAGCCTCGTCGTTCGTCCTACATCGTGTAGGCTGCATAGTGGATTGAGCTGCCTTACGAAGCCACTTCGAAGGCATCATCGTCGCAATGCCAACCTGTGTCTGCATGATGCCGTTTCGCCAGACTGGCCATAGAGAATTGAGTCGTCGACTGGAGCTGACGATTCCGATGGACGTGCAATTGCTGGTTGCACGCATTGCCGGTGCAAGCGCCTTTCCTCCGTCTGAACTTGCCACGCGAAGGCTTCTGTCTTCTGTGGCGTTTCATAAACAACGTGTACAGCGGTCATGTCATGTGAACTGGATGCGAAACGCATTAGTGCCGAGAAGTAAATGCCATGGCCGCTTGAAACTCTGACCTGCTGAAAGCCTCGCGCCGGACAAGTCAACCCTTTAGTCAGGCAGGAATCTTAGCGGGTTGCTTTCATCTTGTCGTGCAATACAAAGCTGGGTAGACTATCCTTGAAGCTTCATTGACAAGGACAACCCACGGCTATCGAGACGTTATTATCGTTTGGAAGACTACGTTGCTATCATTTGCATCTATAAACCCTGTGCTACTGTGTTAAACCATTCTTTCAGAGCGGCGTGCTCTAGAACCTGCTCGACTGTCAGGCGTTTCCGAGGATCGATCTCTAGCATGCCCGAAAGCAAGTGAACCACGTTACTCGATACAGAAGATGCCACACCCCATGATTCCAGTACAGTGGAGACACCAGCCTGCTTGAACGCGCGAAACGATTTCACAGACATGGACGCTTGGGATACTAGTGGTGAGCCTGTTAGCATGATGAAGAGTACAATTCCCAGTGACCAAACATCCGCTGCCTTCGGATCGTACGGTTCACCGGCGACAACCTCGGGTGCCATGTAGTACTTCTTGCCAACTTCTCGACCGCCACATCGTCGCGCTCGCGTAGCCAAACCAAAGTCTCCAAGTTTACACCGACCGCGATGTAGCATGATGTTCTCGAGCGAAATATCACGATGTGCGATCCCGTGCTGGTGTAGGAAAGCCAAACCTGCCGCTACCTGTGCTAATACACTCAGGGCACTCATACTCGATAGTGTGCGTTGCTTGCGTTTGCTCAGGTAGTCGTACATGTCACCGTCAGCGCAATGCTCCACGACTAGGTAGAGCGTCTGATGCTCAACGAACGAATCAATATATTGCACTAGGTTGGGGTGGCTTCCAGCGCTTCGCACTATGTCGCCGATTTCCTTTTCAATGATCGGGTTGTCAGGTGTGTGGCCGTCGTACGGGTGTTCCTTCATGAAGCTAGTCAATTGCTCAAGAGAGACCTGCTTGATGACGACGAGTGCATTGGCCCTGCCTAACATGTCCTCGCAGGCGAATACCCATCCATAGAGTGTAGAGCTGAGGCTGTTGATGACTCGGTATCGCTCGTGAACCACCGGCATGTAGAAAAGAGTTGTAGGACGTGAGTGAGGCTTGGTAGAAAGCGGAGTGGATGTAGCTTGACGACGGGAAAGCCCTGTAAGAAGATTGCAGTTCCAGCGAGCAGTCGTGCGATAGAGGCGTTGGGCAGCAGTTTTTACGTGAATGGGGTGCCAGCGAGATCGAATTAGGTACAGCCGCGCTGTGGCCGTTGCTGTGCTTCGGGTCTTATACACTTGGAGGAGAACAGCACCGCATTGCTTTGACCCAGGCCAGTAACATCCAGCGGATCCGTTGCACCACAACAGTGAGTGCTGAAGCGCAACGAGCGGATATTATTGCGAACGGTGCGTGGCTGCAACGAACGGATCAAGACTTCCCATGCGCCTGTCATTTCGTAAAATGAGGAATCAAGTTGAAGTTGTGCGTAAAAAACGGTGGGTTATGTGCAGTACTTAAACCTGTCATATATCATAGCGCATACCCTCATCAGTGCTCGACATGCTGAGGTTGGTGGCGGCGCGATGTCGGGCGGCGGCTCCGCGCTCGCTCGTGTGTGTGTCCACTCCGTCGGTGCAATGCAAGGTGGTGTCTGTGCGCTTCTCCTCGTCCGACTCGACGTCATACATCGTGCCTAATAGAGTCGTAGCATCTAGCGCCGCAGTCTGGCGCAAGACTGTGAGTCCTGCACTGCGCACGTTCGTCAAACTCCGAGGCCACGCGATGGTGCCGACGTTCTTTGTCGTCCCCCGTGAAGACGACAAGTGGCCGGAGGAGACTAGGGGTTATCCCCTAGGCAAACACGCCGAGTGGCTGCGTCGTCGCTGGAGACAGATGAAGCTTCTGCCAGAGTTCGCACTGCAAGACTTGGAGGAGATCCATTTCGCCTTCGACATCAGCCAATACAAGTGGGATCGCTTTGTCAAGCCTGCACTGCGTCGCTACTACGAACTCAACGGACATACGGACGTGCAACAAACCTTCCGAGTCCCTCATGGAGACGCTGCGTGGTCTGAGACTCTGTGGGGGTACTATCTCGGTCCACGGGTCTTCAACATCCGCCATCGAGGAGACTTTAGCTCGCAGATCCGACAGGATGCAGAGGAGATGGCGGAAATTAACTTTTGCTACGACACCACCACGTACGATCGTGACTGGCGTGAAAGGGCTTTGCCGTCTCTCCAGATTTATCGTCAAGAGTTCGGACACTGTGACGTGCACAGATCCTTCAAGGTGCCGGATTGCCCACCATGGCCTAAGGCTGCAGCGGGGATGTTGTTGGGTGTCACTGTCAACAATATCCGGAGCAAGGGCTATTACGCAGAACAAGTCGCTCGCGACGACGCGGAATTGAAGAAGATCGAGTTTGTATGGGACCATTCCTCCACGGAATGGAACAACCGCATTTTCGCAGCGTTGGAGGCATATGTACGGGTGCGAGGTAATTGCCACATCTCGAAAGACTTTGTCGTGCCATCTACTGATCTGTGGCCTGAAAAGGCGCATGGACTCAAGCTCGGCATAGCAATCAAAAATATCCGCGCTTATGCTTATTATTTTGACCAGATTGCTCGAAATGTGGATCGATTGGCGTCGTTGGGCTTCATCGTACGAATCCCTCAAGGTAAGTGGCACCAGCGTGTCGAGCCAATGCTAGAAACGTTTGAAGAGCTGCATCGCCATCGCGATGTCCCTAGGGATTTCATTGTGCCATCAGAGACCCCTTGGAAAGAGCGTGATCGGGGTATTCAGCTCGGTAAGCTGGAGCTGAAGGAGACGTGGGTATGACCCTGAAGTAGAGTGTAGTGTAGCAAACTGCTTCTTTGATTGGAACAAATGAACAGCTCGCTGTAGAGTCTATATTTCCTTGGTATCGATGAGTTCCTCAAAGTTCTTTAATAGTGGTTATTTTTTCGAGTGCCATGACCAGCACGAGCTGCACGCATACGCCCCATTTCACTGTTACCTTCGAGCTCGTCTAAGGGCTCCGGTAGCTCCTTCAGCCTTGCTTTGACCATCCACAGCAGCATGCCGCTAACACCCACTACTGTGATAGCAAGGATGAAGGTGATGTAGCTCACAGCAACGGCTCCGTTGGCCTGTCCGCTCTGGCCACTCATAAAGAAGCCCATGAGCACTGGAATGAAAACCTCACCCATGCCGCAGCCGAACACGATAAGCGATGAAACACGTCTGATAAGCTGCTCATTGATCACACGCGTCAAACAGTGAATGCTCAGTGTGAAGAGCGGTGCCAAAGCCGATGAGAACAAGAACAGGCACACCGTGAATGTGATAAGTCCAGCCTCAGCACCAAAGAGGAGACCAAACGAACTTGCCCCACACACCACCGCGCAAACCACAATGGAGTAGAGATTTTTGTCATGGTATAAGAATCTCGGGAGAACGACATAAGACACCGTCAAGGATCCCCAAAACAGCACCATGGCGGCACACTGCCACATTGCTTCGTTAATCTCGCTTTCAACTTCGGCGCTTCCAGAGGAAGACGTCTCTGCTGCTGCCAGCTTTGCACCCTCTCTGAGTACAGTGCCGATATAATCGTACAAGAAGGCAGCTAGACCAAGCTGGATTCCGAACAAAACGGTAGCGAAAATGGTCACGAGTAAGATAATGAAGTTGTTCTTCGAGTCGTAAGTGTCTGGATTGCAGTTTTTCGAGCCACTGATGTGCTTGGCATGCAAAAAGACTCCGCCCACAATGGGACTAGGCACGGTAGGGACACGACGGGTTGGGTCTTCAAAAGACAGCAACGTCTGGTGCTCGTCGCGTCCGTAGTAACTGTGTGGACTTGGAAGCACAGCGACGAGCGCTGCCGGAAAAACAGTCATGATAGCTAATCCGAAGAATGCGAAACCCAGATCGATGTCCAGCTTGGTGAGCACTAATGCCACAGTGGCACCCAGCACACAGCCCAGTCCGTAGTTAATGTTCATTGACGTAATAATGCTGCGTCTGCGTGGATCCTTCTCTCCGGCAATCCACAAAGAGCAACGATTTAACCTGTCATCAAATGAAAAATACTCAGTCCAACCACTAGCGTTCTGACATCAAATCTCTATGCGTACGTGATGTTGAGTAGTGCTGTCCAAAATCCTTTCGCAATGAAATAAAGGTCGACCCCCACATTGCCCGTAGCTGCAGCAACTGGAGTAAGACACGCGTACCACGCCCCGCTACAGAGCAGCAGCACGACGATCAACTGCTTCATAAACTCCTTCTCTGTAAAATATGTGAGCACAAAGTCACTCATGAAGCTCATGACGAGCGCAGCGCCTCCGTGGGCTGCAAAGATTGGGCCAAAACCATAAACTGGAGCTGCCAGGCCCGATTGCTGCTCTGCCAAGTCCGAGAAGAAGACGAGCGCAGGGCCGAGCATGCCCATGAAGGCTCCTTGTAGGACGTAGATGGTTCTGTAGGCTAGTAACTGCAGCGCGTACTGATCTTCCTCATCCAATTCTGCAGCTGCCGTCGCCACTGGGAGACTGCTGCCGCTGCTGCTGCTCGCTCGGTGGTGTTGACGATGTTGGTGCTGTAGCTGGTGACGCGTCTGAGTCACGGACGTGTACGCGACGTACGTGTCACTCGGCAGCAGTGGCGTCGTAGCATTTCCTGTGTCCATGTTGCCTCTGTAGCGGTTGGACGTGCTGTAGAAGTCACTGGAACTGTAGCGCTGCATGGAGGCTGAATAATAACTCAGGTGAGGACTTGGATAAGTACGAATTTGATGATGTATTACTGTGGGTTGGCAGTTTTAGGACTTACGCATTTGCTACATTCGTTTGTTTAAATCTCGAGCTGGTTGCTTGGAATCTCTGTGGCAGTTGCAGGCTGCTTGGTCTCAGACTCGATCGACTCGGGTAAACTGACGCCCGAAAATCGAGAAGATGGAGATTCACTGAAACTGCTGCCACCATCCTGCAGTGATTTCCGTCGCTCCTCCAGTGTCCGCATCGCTTTGCGCTTCCACTTGTTAGCGCCGAGCTTTACTCGTAAAATTACATTCAGCGACGTCACACGCGTCACAGCGCACGCTAAATCCTCTGGTCCAACTGTCACTGCCTCGTAATTCGTGTCCACATACTCCTGCTTCTCCTGATCGGACAGACCTTCCAGCACCCACGTGTGCTCCTTGCATTTCTGCAGTGACCAGCGCTTTTCAGGGTCCTTCTCCAGCAAACCGTAAAGTAGCTCAGTGAGACCTTCCGACGTGTTGTTCTCGACCTGATTTTCAAGTTCAACTGGGTTCTTCTCAATCATCTCGAAGAGAGTCACCACGTCTGGGTCGTAGAACGGGATCGTACCGAAGGCCAAAGCGTGAATGGTTATTCCCAGCGCCCATATGTCTGCCGCATATGCGCTGTACTCACCGCCCTTGAGTGTCTCTGGACCCATGAACGCATATGTGCCGGCTGTCGTCGAGACGTAGCCCCTCTTATGCTGTTTCGCAGCAGTAGAAGCTGCACTGGAAGGTTTGGTCTTGTTGTCCTCTTCGAAGAAATGTGCAACACCAAAGTCAGCGATCTTGTATGTTCCATCTTGCCCCACGAGAATGTTCTCGGGCTTCAAGTCACGATGGCAAATGTTGTTCTCGTGCAGATACTCGAGGCCGAGCAAGAGCTGACGTACACAAACGCGCAGCTCTTCTTCACTAAAACAATTGTTCTCCTTTTTGCTCTTGGACTTCCTGTAGAGCTTCTCTTCAGGGAACCACTGCATCACCTGTCCAGACGGCGCGTACTCGAGCATCAGCACAAGTGTCTCCGAGTCATCGTCGAACACCTCGAGCAAGTTGAGTAGATTCGGATGGTGCAGTTTTTTCATGATAGCGATCTCTACCTGCACTTTGTCCAGCGCCGTGGACACTACCATGCGTCGTCCCACGCGCTTGACCTCGCGCATCTTCTTGAGCAGCGACGTCTTGAACACCTTAAGCGCCACCAACTCGTCCCCTCCACGCAGCCGACCGAGCTGCACGATAGCGGTGGCACCTCGTCCAAGCTCGCGAACAACCTCGTACTTTGTGATGGCGCTACCGACACTGCTGTTGAAGCTGGAGCTGATGCCTCCGTCTGAGTCGCAGTCGCTGTCGTCATCGTCGTCACTCAAATGATCGTTGTTGTTGAACGATTCGGCTGACGCTGTGGTCGTCACCGAATCCATCGACTCTGGCAGTGGTGGCGGGAGAATTGTGGCGCCTGTGTGTGAAGCTGTTGACGGCGCGGGAGGCGGCATCGAAGCGGACGGAGCGAGCGAGCGGCTCGTGGCCTTCGGCTGACTAGTGGACGCTCTGGCAGACGACGATCGAGACTCACGGTGGCCGAAGGACATGGTGCGACTGCGGAAGAAGTCAAAGAGACCCAGATCACGCTGGACGCGGCACGAGAATGCGTCCGACATGGCGGCAGGTGACGCGCAAGCTTGGTGTGAGGTCGACGCGGCGCGTTTTGGTATGAGACGAGCGTTGATGCGGCGGAAGAGCGAGCATACTCAGTTCAAGACAAGCTGAACTGCACCCATGCATGACAGATGAGGGTGGAAAGTATGATATTTGGTGGGGATGGACGTAAGTGACGTAAGGTGAATATATGTGGCGAAATAGTCAGGAGTTTTATAGAAACAGAATATGTTCTTTTCAATATACTCCTATTTTGTCAGTTTGGTGTGGCCACCACAAAATCAAGGCAAGATCAAGGAGCTCCAGATGGTAAGCGTATCTCACCAAGTGTATTGCTTGCATTAATCATATCCGATTGATGTGGCTACACTTAAAGGCACCGCATTGACGAAGCAAGGTGATGTTGCACAAGGATTTTATATAAAATTGTGTCGTCTGACTATCGCGTGGACTCTATCGGGGCCTTCGCCGCCGCACGAGCGACGCTCTGATCTCGCAAAACGATGCACTGAACAAGGTACGTTGCAGAACTTACTGGTTCTTGCACTCGGGCGGCTTCTCAGTCGAGTTGGCACCACCCTCCAGAGCAGGGAACTTCTTCTTTCCCCGACGCGGCTTGGGGGCCTCGTCGCCAGAGAGCGACTCCTCGTCCGAGTCCTCGTAGTCCTCGTCCTCCTCCGGATCGTAGTCCGAGTCGTCCTCCACGGCCTCACCCGTGAACCACAGCAGGGCCTGCGGGATGATAGTCTCGTGGATCGTGAAGCCAATCTCGAAGTCACCGCTCAACTGACGCATGATCATCTCGCTCTGCATGGACAAACAACAATGAAGTCAGCCACCCACATTCATGTCAAGTCACTTGCACCTATGGCAGCTACTCACGTCCTCATCGTCCTCCTCCGACGGCATCTCCACTGGCGTAAAGAACTGAAAGAAGCTCTCGCAGGGCTCAGTGCGGCTCACGACACGAGTCTCACCCTTGCCACCCTTAGCACGTTGTTTGACCTTCTTTGTGACCTCACATAGATTCTTACCCTCCTTCCACTCAATGATAGTGCCAGTCACATTGCGCAATACAGCCTCACCCAGCTCGGAGGCGTCACCAATATCGTATTCCTTCGTGAGCGACTTGTTGGCAAAGAATGGGTTCTCAGCAAACTCGAACGTGAGCTTGAAGCCATTATCCTCCTCATGGCTCACCGAGTGCACGTCTGTGAGGAACTCGAAGGCGGGCAGATCGCGTTCCTGAATGAGCTCAGCCAGCACCGAGTGATTCATGAAGGCGCGCAGCCAGAAGCCAGGAACGCCCTTGACGTCCTCTTCAGCTTCAGTAGAAGCCTCCTGGGGCTCAGCAGCAGCAGCCGTAACAGCTTCCACTTCTTTGGCACCCGAGACAATCTCAGCACGCTGCTGGTAGAACGGCTGGTAGAGCTTCTCATACTTCAGCTCCAGCGCCTTGCGCTCCTTCTCGAACTCCTCCTCTACTTCAGCCTGTGCCTCCTGCAGCTTCCGCAGCGCATCCAGACGTAGCAAAACGTTCTTGGGCAGATTGGCCAGATCGTCCTCCTCTTCTTCCTCAGCCACCGACAACTGTGCCACCTGCTCAGCCACAGCATCCACGGGCTGGAAGCCACGTCCGTCGTTCTGGTCTACCTCCACCACAGCGTCTTGCTCCACGGGTTTGTCCGACATGTTATTGCGAGTGCGAGTTCTTTCGGAGAATGATCGAAATGGCTTCAGTCGCCCCTTTGGTTGGCTACGGAAGCGTCACCGTCTGTTTCGATTGGATGTGTGGTATACACCATATCATGTGTACCACATCGAATACACACAACAGCCCCCTCCCATCAGTTCTGAGAATCAACAGCACGAAGCCATGAGCAGCGCCAATGGCAGCTCTGTGGCACTTACGAGCGGTGGCACTGTCGCCTCTAAACGCCGCGTCGCCTACTTTTACGACTGTGAGATTTGAGTGTGTTGAGTCCACGTCGATTGTCTAACGCTTGCCAATGCTACAGCGGAGATTGGCAACTATCACTATGGCCAGAACCACCCCATGAAGGTGGGACGATGTGCTAGTACAGACGGATATTCCTTGCCTCACTGTTTCTGTGTCTACACAGCCACATCGTGTGCGGATGGCGCACAACCTCATCACGAACTACGGCCTCACCAAACACATGGAAGTCTACGTACGTGTCTGCAATGGTTCAAGGCTGTAGAATTGGATTTAGTGATTCATGTCTGTTGTATACCTACCAGCGACCTCGTCTCGTGGACTGGACGGAGCTCACGCGCTTCCACTCGGATGACTACATTCACTTCCTGCGACTTGTGACACCCGACAACATGCACGAGTATCTACGCCAATTGCAGCGCTTCAACGTAGGCGAGGATTGTCCAGTTTTTGACGGTCTCTTCGAATTCTGTCAGCTCTACGCATCAGCGTCCATCGGCGGCGCTGCCAAACTGAACGCAGGCTCAGCCGACATTGTCATCAACTACTCTGGAGGTCTGCACCACGGTAAACGCTCGGAGGCGTCTGGCTTCTGCTACGTTAATGACTGCGTGCTCGGCATCCTTGAGCTACTGAAGACCCACCAGCGCGTCCTTTATATTGACATTGATATCCACCACGGTGACGGTGTGGAGGAGGCTTTCTACACTACCAATCGTGTTATGACCTGCTCGTTCCACAAGTACGGCGAGTTTTTCCCTGGCACAGGTGATCTCAAGGACATTGGATACGGAGAAGGCAAGAACTATGCTGTCAATTTCCCTTGTCGTGATGGCATGGATGACGAGAGCTTTACAGGTATTTTCCGCAGCGTCATCGCCAAGGTCATGGAGCACTTCGCCCCGGGCGCTGTATTGCTGCAGTGTGGCACGGACTCGCTTTCTGGAGACCGCCTTGGAAGCTTTAATCTATCGGCCAAAGGTCATGCAGACTGCGTGGCGTACGTCAAAAGCTTCAATATTCCCACACTCGTTGTAGGTGGTGGTGGTTATACATTGCGTAATGTGGCGCGTGCGTGGTGCTACGAGGCTTCACTGCTAGTGGGTGTCGATATCCCAGACGCGATGCCTTACAATGACTACTTCGAGTACTATGGTCCGGAGTACCGCCTGCATTTGCCCGTGAGCAACATGGAAAACCTCAACACACCTGCTTATCTCGATGAAATCAAGCGTTCAATCCACGAGAACCTTCGCCAGATCGAGCCCGTCCCTAGTGTGCCTTTTACCGTCGCACCACCTTCGGCTCGTATTCAAGAGGAGAAAGAAGCTGCCGCACGCGACCGTGAAGAAGACGATCAGCACATGATGGATGTTTCGGGTGAGCACCAAGTACAGCTAGAGCTTAAGCAGAGCGACGCTCCTCGCCATCCTGTCGAATTTTACGACTAACTTACCAACACGTGAGCAAACCTGGCCATTAGCATTCGAGGAGCAGTGTGTACAGTCAGTCGAGTGATAAGAAAGGTTAAAAAGCAAAGGAAAATACCAGTGTTCAGGCCTTGTTCATCGTTCTTAACGTCTGCTCACTGCGAATCGCATCGCGTGCTCAAAATGTTCAGTTGTTAGTCACCTAGTTTCCTACATGCCGATTCGATGTCCACATGCAAGGAACTGCGAAACCCGTCACAAAGTCGGGAAGTCATTATTGCCAGTCCAAGAATTTAAAATTTGACTGTCAACATCATCTCACAGTGACACTGCACCTGATATTCACATTAATCCTCAAGAATCATCTCAACTCGTGGAACACTGCATTCGTCGTATAATGCTTCGTTCAGGTAGTTAGCACACTGCATCAATACTTCAGTCACAGTTTACCAGACACGACACGAGAGAGGATCTCTCGTAACACGATCAACGGGCTACAACTGCCGTGATGAACTCAGGTAGAAACGATGGCACGATGACCAAAGAAAAAATATCCACGGTGAGTTTCTTGTAAGCAAACAAACACGACAGGTTCACAAACACTGAACAAGGTGTCTATCGGGTGCCAGCAAAATATCTTCATCCCGGAGTGCGGGCAATAAATAAAATCTTAAATAGGAATAAATCAGCTCTCAATCAACACATCGATGCGAATACTACCAACGTCAATCGAGAAGTCGCTCTAGCCCATTCCCAAGTATGTTAGACCAATATGGGAACAATTCGACGGAAGGTCGCCTTCGACTAAACCGTCACGTAAGGTCAGTTTCATAACGAGACGATGAAACTTTCATTTCACATCGGAGAAAGGAGTCAAATAAGTAGTGCTAGTTGTCCAACAACTGCTGAAGCACACTCGGATCTCTCAGGAGGCTACATATCTCACTTTGCTCCACCTTGTCTGTACTTCTGTACTTCTGTACCTTGTGGAGTTCATCAATAGGTTCAAAAGAGAAAAGATGCCACGGAAAAATCAAAGCGAAGGCATCAAGCAGATACGCACGTATTACAAAAGCAAAGCAGGTTTCTTCCAGCATCCTTCTTTGTGTCAGCAACTCAAAAGCACGCCATACTTCACGCTTGTCTCCTTCGTGCTGCAGCCATTGCCTCACAAGGTTGATCGGGGCATACCAAATCAAATCAATGCATACATATCCAACCAACGGTCATGTCTGCCTCGTGGTCATCTCACAATGCATCAATTGTGCAAGTTGAGCTGGCTTACTCGTCGTCTTCTTCATAGTCCACGGTCAAATCATCCATGCCCGCGAACAGCTCATCACGCGCCATGCGTGCGCCTCCATTCTTCATTTCCTTCTGCTGTGGCTCTGAATCATCGTCGTTCTTGGACCGATGCTGCTTGTCCTTACCAGAAGTTTCCTCAGTTTGGTTATCGCCTTCATTGGGGTGATTGAACGAACGGCGCGGGGAAGGTCCATTCGACTTCCTCCCACTGGACCCTGAAGCATGATCACGACGGATGGGTGAAGGTGTTAGTGATCGCTCTGCGCGCGATGAACGTTTTTCTCGACGGTCACGGTGACTGCGGTGGCCTTTATCGTCTCGATCATAGCGTGAGTGGTGGCGTCGTTCATGACGGCCAGGGCCACGACCGCGGCCATCAACCTCGGCAGGATCAAACTCATGACGGTCAATTGGTCCCGGTCCGTAAGAACCCTGAAGCATCGGTGATGGTGGCGGTGAAAACGCAGATTCACGACCACGGGGTGCAAACTCTCCGCGGCGTTCATGGCCAAACGATTTCTGGGAGTGCGGGGGAGGAGAAGGCGAACGTCGACGACCTTGCGGAGGTGGCGAAGCAGAACGGTGATGAGCGGGTGGCGGTAATGGGGAAGGTGAACGGCCCTGTGGCGGGAGTTCCTGACGGTATACTCCCCCACTTCGACCACCTCTGTATGGCTGTTGTGTGTGATATCTATCACCACGACCGCGGCCTCCACCTCGTCCGCCTCCGCGACCAGCACCGTAGCGGCTCAAATCAGTATCATGGAAATCACGACGACCATGGTGCTGTTGTTGGAAAAAGCGTTGGCGCTCCTGTTGTTCGTCGCGAGCAACTTCAGCAATAGAACGCTCATCGGCATAGCGGGGGCGTTCAGTCTGGAAAGAAGGTCGCTCTTCAGGAAGCTGGTCCCCAATTGAACGGTCGTCACGCTCACGATAACCACCGGACCGATGGTTTGAACTACTTCTCATCCTATCATCTTCGTGAGGAGACCGCGAACGAGATCGGGGTCGGCTTTTAGATGATCCCGCGTATTTCCCAAACCGTGGTGGACTACGGCTACGACTGCGTGATAACTGCAAGACACCGCCAAGCGGAGGCCTACCACGCTCCTCCTGCATAGGTTCATCGTGTCGATATGACGGACGACCACCTTCGATAGGTCCACCACGTCGGTAATCATTTGAACGCTGGCTTCCACCGTCATCTTTCCGGCTACGCCTCGACGAAGAGGAGGGAGACGGAGACGCGCCACGGTGGTAATTTCCGCGTCTTCGACCCTCTTCTCGCGGTTCGCGACGCTCTCGTGAAGCATCAATCGAGCGTGACTCCATCCAAGGACTCTCACGTTCACGAGGGCGTCCACGCACTTCTTCAACAGGACTCTCATGACTTCTGACTTCCATTGGAGATGGTGAACGACGGCCATATTTGCTACGGAACTCACGTCGGTTCTCCTTGTTTGATGGTGTGCTGTATCCACCCTCATGGTGAGACTTGCTTCACCAATGTCACAGGTGACCTTGAACGCGAGTGAGGCATCCGGCGCTCCTTCGGTGGTCCCGACATCGGTGCATCAAAACGGCCGCCACCATTGTGGAGCTTCGGTGAGCGAGAATGAGATCGTCCTCGAGCGCTGCCACGATCGCTCCGTGGGGGGCTACGACCGCGGCCGCTACTGCGATCACCGTATTTTAACGATGCCACTCGGCCGTGTTCACGTCGTTCACTAGCACCATCCATGGTATCGTCATCATCCCTATAGTGATGGTTCTTACTGCTGCGATTGTCAGCATCTCCCCCAACTGCGCCACAAATTACGAACAGGCGAATTTAAGTCAGCAAATTATCACGCCGGATTGCAAACAAAACACGAGAATTCTAGCCACTTGCACAAATCTTACCGAGTCGTCCCGATTTCAGAGTAAATCCTTGCTTGTGCACGGTGGCTCCTCGGCGCGTTGAATCAATGGCAAACTGCTCCTTGGTATCATAAACAGGGAAGATTTCGTATCCTTTCACAGTGAAAAGTTGCTTGCGAATCGCCAATTTGGCATGTTCCACACTACGGAAGCGTACGCAACCCTTCTCAGCAAATGCCAACGGACCAAAGCGCTCCAGCTGCTGGCACATTGCGTCCCAAACTTCCGGATCACACTTGTTAAAGTCAAACTCGCGAACAGCGTCTTTGTCTTCCATATTAACATCTTCACCCGTTCTCTCCACAAACAACACTGTATCCACGGGTGGTCCACGCGCGAAGTTCGCGTTCAAGAAAGCACGGCCACGAAACTTGTTCGCGTTCACATAGTGGATGGCTTCGCGAGCGTGTTCAATCGAAGGCATGCTCACGAACGCGTAAGCAGTCGCATTGTGGTCCGGCTGTTTGATCTGCACACTCATGTTGTCAATCTCGGGCCACACAGGAGACAAGAATTCCACAATCTCAACACTGGGTGTGTGACGTGGTACACTTCCTAGGAACAAGTAGGGGCACGGGGGGCAGTTGCGTGGAGAGAAGGCGTTCACCTTCTGGCGTCTGCCTTCGTTCTCGACCGTGCGACCATTAAGCAGCTGCTTCTTCCACGAGGGTTCGTCGTTGCCATTGCGCGGAGTGGCGTTGCTGCTGGAGTCGCGGTTCAGCTGAATAATCTTCCCCTCCTTTGGGAATCTGGTCTCGTCTTCGTGCTTGGGCTTCTTCTCGGCCGGTGCGTCTTCCATCGGTTCCACGTCGTCGCGCGACTTCTTGCGACTGAGCTCCGTGGACGGCGGCGTCTGGCTGTTGCTTTGTTCGTTGTCTGTACTGTGGCTCTTGGTCCCATCCAGCTCCGTCGCTAGTCGCTCCTCAAGCGCCTGTCGCAGCGGCGTCACCTGACGCACAATGACGGCGGATGACTCCGTGTCCAGCAGCTGCAGCACGAACTCTTCGATGCGCTGTAGCCACATGTGCGTGTTCTTGCGCGCGATGGACGTGGCCGACGTGGGCGTGGAGGCGGCAGCGGCAGCCGGCGGCGTCTTGACGATCTGCAGCAGCGCGCGCAGTGTGTGGATGCGCACAGCCTGCGAGCGCGCGGGTCCGCAGAGCTTGAGTAGCACGTCCACCACGTTGAGTTGCACGTGTGGGAAGCGGAAGAAGTGTTTGTGCAGCAGCTGTGCCGCCAGACTCAACACCACGTCGCTGGCGTCACCACTGGCTGTGTGGATGATCTGCTCGTACGCGTCCTCCGCCTTGTCCTCGTCGCGCTTCGGGTCGTCGGCAGCCAGCGCTGAGTCGTCCTCGATCTCCGAGTCCCAGGCGTAGAGCTCGCCCAGTACGTCCTCTGCGGCGGGCGCCATCGTTCTTGTCTTGAGGCTTGGCTGGCAAATTCCCGTGTGAGGCGAAACGACCCCTTCGCCCCCTCCACGTATTTTTCTGTAGATCTTCTCTAATTCATGTGTCCACACGATATTCAGCTGTCTTTCCGGTACATCACTATTGATTAACGTAAGGACAGAACGGTGCCAACGGCTGTTCCGTTGGTGGTCTACAACGACCACTTCAACATACAAACGGACACTATTAATTGGGGGGCACTACTAGTTTAGTAGTTTACGATTGTGGTACGCTACTGCATGAATGAGATGCTTGCTTCTGTCTTGCTTGCGGTGGGCTTAGAATCCCCATGGACCTTGTGTACTGTTCGTTTGTTGGTACGATCCGGTGGACTGCCATAACTTCCTCTCTTGGTCCTGCAGAAGTCGCATCAACTCCGTGGTCTGTTGCAAAGCACACTGCCGCATCGCAAGATCGGTCTGCTGGGCTGAGATCAGGTCGCGCATCTGCTGGAGCTGCAGCTCCCACAACATCCAACGATATGCCGGTTGTGTGGGTGTCGGCGTCGACGGAGAATTGAACGCCGGGGTCATTGCTGATGGAGACGACAACGAGGACAGCTGTGGAAGAAGAGTGGTGGACGTTTTCTTCGTGAAAGTCGTTGGAGGAGCTGGAGGAGCTGACTCGGAACGCGAGAGGGACGGAACAAAGGGCGTAGCTCCAGCAAAGTCTTCGAGGTGGCTCGCGAAGGATGAAAACGCCGTTGATGAGCTGGTTGACACAGGGCTAGCTGCACGTTGACCAAACATTGCGGCCTTAATCCACGAAGCATTCGGAGATGTCGCTGGTGGAACAGAATGTGCTCGATTCTGGATTGGCGATACACTGGACGCGCGAATAGATGCATCGGGTCGGATGGTAGTGCAGTCTGACTCGGATGCCGCAGGGCTTGTCTCTACCTTCAACGACGCTCCTTCTAGTCTCAACGTGGGGCAATCATGTTTGACAGCCCCGCAATTTGACCACTTTCTCAGATATGTAATGTCGTGAATCACTTCGTCCAGTGGCTTCACTACCACACGGGCGGGATTCTCGCACTGGAGTCGCAAATATCCGTCATTCAGTGCACGCAACCACGCGTGGATCTCGACGTGCCAGCCTTCAACCAGAAACTTAGAGATGATCTCTTGATACGCTGACGTGTTAGTAGTGCCAAGATTTCCTCCTCCCATAGCGAGAACCAGCGTCTTCCCGTTGGCTGTTGCTGCTCCCTTGTGCAGTTGTGTCAATAGCTCCGTCTGTAGTACATTGTCATCGTTGCCGCTAGCCTTTAGTGCCCATCCAAACTTCTCTAGAGCCTGTGCAATGTGCGGGTTTGTCTTCGTGTAGATGGCCACTTGGTGCATGACGACGACGGACGAACTGGCGCCACACAAGCGGTCGGTGAGTCTCTCAAAGTGGAGACGGACGTCGTGGGGGCAGTGGGCGCCCTCGATGGAGCGGAAAAGCAGGCGGCTCATGACCAGCGAAGCCGCAGTGTTGTCGAGGTCGAGGACCACATGGCGCTGGCGATGCTTGGGCGTATACAACTGCGGTAGCTTGAGCAGCCAGCAGCGACGGCGCTCCACGTCATCTCGCTCGATCTTAGTGGCTTCATCGTCGTCGATGAGAGCACCGTCCTGGCCTATAGACGGACTGGAGGACGCAGATGACGAAGGTCTATGCGTAGGCATGTAGAAAGAGTCTGGGCTACTGTCCTTTCGCGCTTTGAGCCTACAGCCAATGAGGAATTCCGATTTTGGATGTTGAAGTCAACTTCAACATGTAATTGCTTGAATCTTGTTCTCAAGGTCATGTAATGTATTACGTTTTAGCTACATTGTGCCTTAGAAAAGTATCTGCTACCGATGCTGTGCTAAACTGTTAACGACGACTTTGCTTCGTTTCTGCCAGAGCCTTTGACACGTTGTGTAAGTGTGTGCAGCCTGCCATACATGAAATCTATGCTGCGCTAAGGGTTGAGTGTGCTCGACTCGATTTCAGATAACAACGATTTTCTCGATGGGGAGATGACTAGCTCTGGCAATATCGTTTTCGGTGTACTGCAAGCTCTAACATCTTCCCCATTAAGTTTGCGACGATTGAAAGCACTATTCTCCTTCTGATGCCATCCAACAGTATGAAGTGCATGTTCGTTCTCGAGACTCCCAATGCAGAAGCTACGGGACAGCTAAAGCACCAGACCAGCAACCAACACCGTCCGCTGCTCAAGAATCCTGAGTCAAGATGTCGTCTACTGTCAACTGTGTTAGCTCTAGGATGTACACGGTTGCCAGCGGTAGGTTGATGAGTTATGAGAAGCAAGAATCGTGACCGCCGACCTTGACTGGTGGATGTACACAACCAGCCAGGCAACGTTGGAACAGAGCAAAAAAGACGAAGTACACCGAGACTGTATTAATAGTTGGTCAAATAGATATAATGTTGAACAGCATCTATGTGAAATATGGTTAAGTAGTATGTGAAAAGCACGTCGGTTGAATGGTGCGCACAAGCTTGCACTACGTACGGAGTCGCCAAACTTATTCGCTAAGAATTTGATGAAAAGCACTAAAGTTTTCGTGAAGACCTATTCATGATGAATCAACCTCTAAGCACGTCGGTTGAATGGTGCGCACAAGCTTGCACTACGTACGGAGTCGCCAAACTTAATCGCTAAGAATTTGATGAAAAGCACTAAAGTTTTCGTGAAGACCTATTCATGATGAATCAACCTCTAATACGTGCTCTCTTCGCGTTGTACAGACGCGTTTGAGCTTTGTTGCCCAGCGCAAGAGGACGATAACGCGTCTATCTTGCTGTTCGACCGGTCTTTGTTAGTTCATGGATGATCCGTTTGCAGTCAACTTGACCTTGACGGGACTTTTGTTGCGGGGAACCGTGGTCAACATGCCCTTCCGACACCGCGATGAGGCACCAATTGCACCCTTACAACCTCGCCTTCCCGTGTCTCGAGTGCGCCGTCCCCACTCTACGTTTCGCCGACAGAGAGAGAAGCACGCGGCAGGTCTTCACTTCCGCGTCTTACATCAACTAAAAAGCACAACATGGTTTGGCGTTCGTCCGTGAATGCCGTGGTGGCTGTAGCCGTCGGCCTCATTACCCAGACTCAAGCCTTTGAAGTCACCCTCGTAAACTCGTGCTCCGAACCTATCGACGTGTTCGACTCAAAGACCACTGAGACGCTCCCGGTGGGCGGCACCAGCACGCGCACGGTCTCCCCCGGCGGTGCCTACGTGTACCGCAAGGGCACAGGAGGCCAGGCGACGCTGGCCGAGTTCTCGGCTGACCAAAACGCTGCCTGGTACGACATCAGTATCATCCCCACCGGTGAGAAGCAGGGCCCCGGTAACTGCGGTAGTCTGGAGGAATGCATGGCCGTCACCGGTGGCGTGGGCTTCAACGTTGCTATGAGCATCGAGCCGGGTAAGACGGACGGCAACCGCTGTGTGTCACTCACGTGCATGGTGAACGGCTGCAGTGACGCTTACCAGTACCCAGCGGACGACACCAAGACGCATTCTTGCCCCAGCTCGACAGACTTCACCGTGACATTCTGCCCAGGTGGATCCGGTGGTGCAACGCAATCGGTTGACCAGGTCGCTGACGAGGCCCAAACCACCGTGCAGCAGTACACTGCGCCAACACCCACGACTGCTGCGCCTACCCCGGCACCGACAGAGGCCCCCACTCAGCCACCGACGGAAGCACCGACACAGCCACCGACGGAAGAACCGACGCAAGCACCGACTCAACCACCGACGGAAGCTCCAACCCAACCTCCAACGGAAGCTCCTACTCAACCCCCCACCGAAGCCCCGACTGAAGCTCCGTTTACGCAACCACCGACCGAAGTACCTACGCAACCTCCTACTGAGATCCCCACGACTTCGAGTGCCTCTGCTTCTGCTCCGGGCGATGCCAATGCCGGTGACAGTCAGTGGAACGATTTCATTGGCAAGATTGGTACTCACAACGAGACTTCAAACTCCAATGGCATGGACGTGGGCGCCGAGTCCAACAGCAAGACTGGCAGTGAGTCTAGCAGCAAGTCCACGACTCAGACTAGCGTCACAACCAAACCTACTTCACACGAGAAGGCGGGTGTGCAGACAACCGGAACCTCCCCGTCGACCCTGCAGACAAATGACAACGGTGATTCGGTTGAGCAGGCGAACACTCAGTCTTCAGGTGGTGGATCTGGAGGCACCGCCTACATTGTCCTCTGTGTCGGTGCTGCGGTAGGTATGGTTGCCGTGGCCGCCATCGTCGTAATCCGCAAGAAGAAGCAGGCTTTCGACGAGATGGACAACAAGACGCCCGTCTTGAACACCATGCGCGATGGCCCCACGGACCACTCCGTCCTCATGACTGCTACCAACCACACTACGACTGTCCTGTAAGCCTCGAACAAATGTGGTGTAGCTGCAAACCGGTTGAAGGCGAGCATCGGTATACTTGTGAGATAGTGTCGAATGTCTACGAGGTCAAGCAAGAGCTCTGGCGATTTTGATTTCTAATGCAAAGTAACGAGAACAATGCTTGAGTTCTTTCATTGATTGACCTTTTGTCTCTCCTTAATTGCCCATAAGCGCCTGAATATCCGCGCGACTCTGCTCCTTGGCCGGAAGCTCCTGGAATCGCATGTCCATCTCCTCAACACGATCGACTTTCTTGAGAGCATCGAGTTCCGGTGCGACATCCAGCGACTTCACAGCTCCACCCATGGCACGATGCACCTCGTAGAGGTACAACACAGATGAGTACTGCTCATAGTCTTGCAAAATCGCCACTACATCGCGACGCGCTGCATCCGACAGTGGCAACGACGCGTACGACTCAATAGCCTCAGCGAACCGTCCACGAAAACAAAACTCTTTAACGATACTGGCGGCCACGTGCATCGGGAGCCATTCCCACTCCTTATTCTCAGCTAGAATGGTCACAGATTTGCCCTTCGTCGAGTACTCTTTTCTCCGGGAAGTAGTAACAGGCACCTGTTTCGTCTTGTCCGAAGCATCTTGTTCGTCTTCGTCCTCTTCGTCTTCGTCTGCTTCCTCCCCTGCCACTCCCACTACTGTAGTGTTAAGTGTCGAGACACTGTGGCTCTTATAAGCTCGTAGATACGCCCGCAACGGGGCACCAGACAGGAAAAACTGGCGTTGGAAGTACTGACGCCACACGGAGCTTCTGACCATGTTCGCGTGTGGCTCGAGCGCCTTGAACACGGCGTCAGCGGCCAGCGACTCGCGCTCGAGTTGGCCGAATCCCCATTGCACCAATGGCGTGAGTCGATGCACCTGAGGCGGAGCGAACAGCGTCTTGTACGGCAGCGGCCGCAGCTCGTCCGTCGACAGTACGCGCTGCACGTCACGCGAATCCACTTGCAGATACTCGAGCACGCGCTGCGCCACGACGGGCGCAGGCAGCAGCTGCTTGTTCTCCAGCGCCAGCGACTCGAAGCCGTCAGCGGCGGTCGAGAGCAGTGCGCGACGCACTGGCACCAGCAGAGCCCGACGGCGTGCCAACATGTGGATGGATGGCGTGTACATACAAAGGTCAAGTCAGAATGTAGCTCAAGCTAGAAGACGTCTAGGTTGAAGTGGCATGTAGAAAACGTCTAGGTTGAAGTGTAGCCATCATGCAGGACAATGACACTAGAGCCGGTGACGCGATTGACCCACGTTGGACGCACTGCTTTCGGTGGTGCTTCCTAGTCCCCATTGCAAATCGAGCCGACGGCGGTGATCCGGTTCCTTCGTAGGAATCCAGCAGAGGCGTTTAGTGCCTCGTGATGCTGCGAGTCCTCGTTGAATAGACTGCGCTACGAAACGACGGGCAAAGTGCTCGACCATTCTCTCATCCGCGCGAAAGAAGATCGAGCAAGGGGCTCAAACTGAAGTCTCTGGACGCCTCTCGAGCTGTTGCAGCCGTTCCAGCGAACTGAACAGCGTAAAAATGTCGAAAGAACGAAACCACCGACGTCGTCTAGAGCACTGTCGATCGAGTCGTTCACTCGAGATTTCCCGTCTTCGGACTGAGCTGGCAACGGACGCATGGAGTTCCCCGTCAAGACGGACTTCTTCCCGCAGGTGCGGCTTACGGGCGAGGAGAGACGTCGGTATGTGGCCACCGGCGAGCGCAGTGCTAAGGCTCTGCGCAATTCCATGAAGACCCTCGACTGGAAGAAGACGATGGAGAAGGACGGAGTGACGTACGCACAAGCGCATTGCATCGAAGGCAGCGACAGCACTAGCACTTCACCTTCAACATCTGCAGTAGCGAGTAAACCCGACGAGCCACAAGCAGTCGCATCAGCATGTTTGATGATGAGTGCGACGGCGTTTGCAGCCGGAACCATCAGCGAGGCTCTAGAGGCACTGGCGTCTCCTGTTACAGAGGATTATCGGCGCGCGATGCATTTCCTACACGAATCGCGTTTTGTTGATGGTGTGTGCTTGCATACGATTGCAGGGACACCCAAGAACGGTTCAAACTCGGTCAAAACCAACTCACAAGCATTTACGACGATCAAATGGGCAGCCTTCGACGACGGAAAAGCACTAAATACAGCAGGATCTCCTGTTGGTACAGACTATTGCTTTCTAGAGCATTCAGGTATTCACCGTAGTGACTCTGATAGCAATTGCGACGCCAATGGCAGCGACCCCGAGCTGTTTGGTTTCAGCATTCAGGAGTCTATCGTTCGTGAAGGTGAAGTGCCGTCGCTTGCTGGAGTCGGTCTGGCACGCGGTCATCTCCACCGCACCGGCATCCTCATTCTCCCCACAGATCGCTCTGATGTGGTCCAGGTCACCTCAATTTTGCAGATGCGTATAGCAGAAGGCACAACTCTCGGCGTTGCGAACGACAGCAATGGAGCCGCATCAAACTCTGGGAAGGCGAGTGCATTGACATTGGCTCGGCGGATGCGCCACCGGGTAGCAGCAATTGGGAGATTGGATTTGCTGTTAGAGCGTCGCCGGCTTAACAAGCTGCAGCACATGCCTCGAGATGACTGGGTGGCCGATGATGCACGCAAGGCGTGCGCTGTGTGTGTGAAACCATTTGCGCTTAGAAGACGCAAGCACCACTGCCGTCACTGCGGAGAGGTCGTATGTGCGTCTTGCGCTCCTGCCCGTGAAGTGGATATGGATACTAATACCACCACTAACGTTCGCATTTGTACGGCCTGTGTGGTGCAGTCACGTACGGGATCACAAGCTACTGGTGGCTACGACGTTTTTGTGTATCACCTGAGGGACACCGGCTCGTTCCCTTCGTCTCCATCGTCGTTAAACTCGACAACCAACCCTATCAACAACAACACCGAGTATGAAACTCGACCAAAATCGCTGTCGTCTGGAAGCAGCACGTTTTCCATTTCTAGTGATTCGCAAATGTCTGCACGACTAACACGTGCTGGTTTTGCGGACGGAGCGATCCGACTGTATGACTACGAAGACGACCAAGTTGATGCATCGTCAAGCAGCTCAAGCAGCTATTCTCTGAGCGAGTTCGACTCGTTTGACGACTTAGTGGACATTCCACTTCCCAACCAGGACGAAACAGACTTCCATCATACCCAGCTCAGATACAGCAATCAGCGGAGAGGCAGTGGCGAACCAAGCATTTCCTCCCAGTCTGTCGGTAGCAACCCCGAATCGACTGGTGACTTGCTCGAACGTATTCGAGGGATGAAGGCCGATCTGTCGACACTAACAACAACTTATCGGCATTTCAGCGATGGTAGCAATTTCAGCGTCACCAGTAGTACCAGCAACTCCTGCATTGACGATGGACTTTCCGAACCTGGCCCTCCTCGACCAGCGCTAGAAGCTGAATCTGTAGGACACAGCACTGACAGACAACAGACAAGCATTGGTGATGCTGACGATGCCGACGACTCTATGGACGTCGATTTCATCAATAACAGTGAGCAATTCACGCTGCTTTGCCCAGAGACGCTGAGCCGTCAATGGCGCACGCGCACTAGCAGTCGAGTGCGTCAGGACGCCGGTGAAAAATCGCATCTCAGCGCGAGTGTTTCAAACATGTCGTTCGTGTCGACCTTGTCCAACTCGACCATGTTTGGTGACGACGAAGACCTGGAACAGCGCGAAGAACTCGAGCGCGAGGGTCTTAGCTCCGGCGGACGCAGCGAGAGCCAAGCGGAACTGCAGGCTTTACGACAACAAGTTGAGGGACTGCACCGGTCGTTGGCAGCAGCAACGTTGCAGATCGACAGCTTTCACACACGTCGAGTGTCTCGCCGTGTAGTACCAACCCCTGTGGATCCTGTGGCTGCAAGACACCAGATCACTTATGGATTGCTGGTCGAGGAGCTGCACGAGATCATGGGGCTACCTCGACCCGGTCGGGAGCATTAGTCGGGAGAGAACGATAGCTGTAGTAGTGAGCGAGGTGAGCTAGCCAAGATTGTGATAGTACTTCCTTCAACGTGAGCCACATTTCGACTGAACTGGTAGGAATTCTGAAGTGGACACCTTTGACGCTTCGAGCTCACCACCGCTGTTGGCCTTGCACCGAGATCAGACGGCTTTACACGAAGCACTGGCAGCATTGCAGTCGTGGTCTGTCCTTCGGTCCACCCTGACCACAAACTTCAACATGCATATCACCAGCCATTGTACTCAAAGCCCGAAATGATCCACCCTAGCACAACGTTCGCAATTGATAGTATGATACGCGGCGTGTTTTGGTAGTACCAGCTCGTTCATCAACGACGACACCAATACTGCTGTCGTACAGGAAAGTGTCGACTCAAACGCATGCAAATCGCTGAAGTCTTGGTGTCGCAACGAGCGCAAATAGCACGAAAGATGTTTCCCAATTTTCGTGGAATCCATAATCCTGCACACCTGATGGTCCCCAACGTGAATGCAATAGAGTGCCACAACCACTGTAGAGGTCCGTGCAAAGTTGCCTTCTGGTGTATGTCGGTCGGTGCTAGGGAGTAACTGCTGCTTGATTGTGTGTGTTACTCCCATCGCCCCTTTTCGTGTCGAACCCACAAGTGATATCACTCAGTATCGTTCAGTGGGTTCGTTCGTGCCGCCACTTCGAGAAAACCTCGCGGCATCAACAGACGACACTTTCCACCTCGTAGCTGGGGTATATCTCTGAACGCCCGTTACTGCTCTAGTGGGTGCACTCCGCAATGAGGACGACCGCCGTCCTGTGCGCGGCGCTAGTGGCGTCTCCGAACGTCCACAGCCTCCGAGTCGTCTCCTCCCTCTGTGACGACCGAGAGCGACCTGTGCACGTCGCGGGCGTGTCTGGTGCCTTCTGTGTGCCTGCGAGGCCGTGCGAAGGGCCCGTGGACAGCGCAGGTGACGAGCCGCTTGCGTGTCCTCGAGCGGGGCAGCGCGACGTCTTGGGGGACGGAGTTTTAGCACAGGACAGCTGCTGTGCAGTCGTGGACACTGGTCTATTGGGATGTGTACTGGACGAGGAAGCAGAGACGATGTGTCTCCCGACTGCAGAGTGGCGAGCAAGAGACTTTGGTCGTGTCGGACGAAGGAGGACGAGAGACAGAAGGCTGCAGGACGTGACGAGTGAAGTGATTTTTACGATTTCTATAGCACCAGCGACGCAACAAGTGCCAGTCGCTACAATTGCGACTCCTGTGACGACTGAAACCACAGCTATTACGTCTGCTCCAGTGGCTACAGAAGCTCCTATGACTGCAGCTCCAGTGTCAACGACAGAGGCACCGGTTGCTACGGCGACGTTAGTGCCAGCATCTACTATAGAAACTCCGGTGATTGCGACTGAAGCTCCAGTTGCTACAACTCAAGCTCCAGTTGTTACGACTCAGGCTCCAGCATCAACGACGGAAGCACCAGGTACAATAACGGAGGCCCCAGTTTCAACGACAGTAGTCCCAGTACCGACGACTGAAACTCCAACATCTACTACAACAGACGCTCCGATCTCGACAACGGAAGCTCCAGTATCGACAACTGAAGCTCCAGTTGCTACAACTCAAGCTCCAGTTGTTACGACTCAGGCTCCAGCATCAACGACGGAAGCACCAGGTACAATAACGGAGGCCCCAGTTTCAACGACAGTAGTCCCAGTACCGACGACTGAAACTCCAACATCTACTACAACAGACGCTCCGATCTCGACAACGGAAGCTCCAGTATCGACAACTGAAGCTCCTGTATCTACGACTGAAGCTCCAGTTGTTACGACTCAGGCTCCAGCATCAACGACGGAAGCACCAGGTACAATAACGGAGGCCCCAGTTTCAACGACAGTAGTCCCAGTACCGACGACTGAAACTCCAACATCTACTACAACAGACGCTCCGATCTCGACAACGGAAGCTCCAGTATCGACAACTGAAGCTCCTGTATCGACAACTGAAGCTCCTGTATCTACGACTGAAGCTCCAGTTGTTACGACTCAAGCGTCTGTTTCAACAACCGAAGCTCCAATGGTTATCACAGAAGCCCCAATATCTACAACTCCAGTCTCTACGACTCAAGCTCCTGCTTCTACTACTCACTCTCCGGTGGTTTCAACAGAAGCTCCGATTGTTACGACAGATATCCCAACAGCGGTAACAGCGGCTCCATTGACTACGACAGCAATACCATCTGTGACCAATGTACCAACTGATGCCCCAGTAGCGACCACGACTACTCCGGTCACAAACACTCCAGCTGCGACGGATGCCTCAAATGAAGCACCAACAACGACGATTACGATCGCGGTCACGAACGCACCTCCAGCAACGACGAACTTTCCCGTCACGAGCACACCAACCCCAACGGATGCATTAAGTGAAGCACCAGTAGCGACGACGAATATTCCGGTCACAAACGCACCAGCAGCAACATCGGCAACTCCGGTTGCAAATGCACCAGCACCGATAAATACTGCTAGTGAAGCTCCAGAAGCAACAAATCCGCCGCCTGCTGCGACGACAGGAGCACCGGGGACAATAGAACCAATTGTGACACCAGTAACCAATGTCCCTGCTACTGAGACTCCAACTTCGACTACAACAAATCCAATATCGTCCCCACCAGGTTCTACAACTGCGACTCCAATAGCGACGACAGAAACAGATACGACGCCTGCGCCACCGATCACTACTACTGCTACACCGACTACATCGGGATCAAGCTCGATAGACACGAGCTCTGCAATATCCTCTAGCGGATCTTCAGGGCCATCAAGCCCACCTCCTGTTACAGCAGTGCCTCAGCCAAGGTCGAGCTCAAATTCAGATTCATCTCCGACACCAACTTCGACGCCAAGTTCAAGTCCAACGAGTCCGCCACCGGTTACAGCGACGCCTCCATCAGAAGCGAGTTCAGATTCGGGAAGTGTATCTCCGACACCAACGGCGACACCGACGGCCACCCCAATAAGCCCCCCGCCTGTAACAGCAATGCCATCATCAGGATCAAATTCAAATTCAGGATCGTCATCGACATTATCTCCTGTCGTATCAGGATCTTCGTCTGCTTCTGATGACGGTGGAAATACTGGATCATTATTATCACTTGGTGCTTCTAGATCGGACGGGTCAACAGGATCAAAAGCTAGTTCTACATCGGAATCAGATTCGTCAACTGATTCAGGTACGAGTTTGTCAGCATTTTCGTCTAGTTCTGGTGGTCCCTCGTCCACATCAGGAGGCTCTTCAGAGACAGGATCAACGTCAACAGGGTCGACTGCAGGGTCTCTAAGCTCCAGTGCTGGATCAAGTTCCAGCTCTAATGACGCAACCGCTGTCGTGGTCAATAACAACAGCTCGTCATCGTCGGAGACTGTTATGATGTCCACCTCTGCTTCGGGTAGTGTTGCGCCCAGCAGTTCAGGGTCAGCCACCAGCAGCAACTCGCAAGGAACTAGCACCCTCGAGGATTCCGTCAGTAATAGCGTGGTATCGAGCTTGGAGGGGTCAACAGGATCAAGTTTGGCATTGGCAAGTTCGTCGTCTTCGTCGACATCGTTCCTGTTATCATCGTCTGGGTCGTTGGCGATCGAGGAGCTTACACCGTTACCGACTGAGTCTTCATCGAACGGTGTTTTGCGGTTGACTCCTATTACTGATGATAGTGGCAACAGTGCCAGCACGTTGTCTGCTGACGGTAGCTTGACTCCAGCAAACGGAGGGGATAGTGGTGGAAGCAATGTGATGGCCACCAACAAGATGATCTTTATTATTGTGGGAAGTGTGGCGGCGGTAGCACTGGTGTTTGGAGTTATCTATTTGAGGCCGAAGCGGGCCAACCCTCTTGAACTGTTGACCCCGCGTGAACCTCCGCCGCCACTGAATCAGACTGGTGCGTATCCGTACGATCGTTCGCTCGAGTCAGAGCCGGCTGGTCCGTATGATGCCTCCAGTACACCGCGGGCAATGGCTGCATCGATTTAGCTGATGCATCGCGAAGAACAGAGAGTGTGTCGTTGCAAGTAGCAGTAGCAAATAGGTTTTTGAGCACATAGTGGGTACCAGTAGAGGAAGAAGAATAATTATGAGCTGCGAGCAAACACGAACAAACAGTCACATCAATGAACGTTGAAACAATACCACTAAGTACCTCATCCAACACACTAACAACAGGCACACCGAGTTGGCAAATGGCATAGTGGTTTTGTTGTGGATGTAGTTATCCTTCAGCTAGGAATCCATTAGTAGTACACAATGTCAGCACTCCTCTGGACCTCGCAAAAACCTGCATTAAGATAATACACAACACAATCTCACATTAGCCATCAATACCGCAGTTCACCACTCCATACACATTCCACTTACGGTGCTTGAAATCGTAGCTTGATGCTGCATCGAAACCCGAGTTCTTTACCACAAAGCTCTCGCGATGCTGCATTTGTGTCTCGCTGGACCGATCTAGCATGGCAATCACGTGGTGACGAAAGTCCACTATAGCTTCCTCAGACTTCGCTGCACTTGGCTCACACTTGTCAGATCTACCACCACTCACAGGAGGCTGCTCAGCAGACACCATAGGGCACGCTACGTCCCCTACTACGATAAATGGCGCTACTTCCTTCAACTGCGAGAGCACAGCACGACAGACACCCGCGTCCATCTCGCTCGCTAGATTCGTGGGCGGATGGAAAATGTCTACCGTCTCGTCCGGCGTTGAGACTTGTTGATTCTGTTGTAGTTGAAGTCGTTTCTGCTGCTTGGTGGCTGCGCGCTTCTGTTTCTGTTTAAGTTTGTGCTTCTGCCTCGTCCGTCGTTTCTCTAGTCCGTCCTGTTCCTTCATTGGCATCACTGGACTGGCCATCTCCTCTCCGTCCGTGTCTTCCTGCTGCTTAAACTGCCAATCAGACACAGTCGGCAGTAGTTCAAGAAACACAACCTCGTCCTCCGAGCCACTTTGGGTCTCCTGACTGGACGACTCGGCCACGAACGGCTCGGACGTCGACCCAGCATCCGCTTTGCTTTTTGAGGTGGCCAGGGCTTCGCTCGCCAGTAGCTTACGCGTCTGCCGCTGCTCCGTAGCGAACGCCACCTCCTCCTCATCCTCGTTCTGTTGCGTCATGACTGCTGCTGCTGCTGTGGGCTGCACGCTCTTGGCCTTCCATAGAAGCTGCTTAAGTAGCGCGGGCTGCGGCTGCTTGGGTTGTTTGGAACGGCGACCGGCCGGCGACCTGCTGCTTCTGTTTCTGCGCTTGGGTTCGTCCTTCGTGGGCTGCGGCTCTGGCTGCTGGTTGTCGACAGGCGCTGGCACCTTGCGACGATAGCGCAGCGCTGACGTGGGCGTGAAGACTCGACGCTCGGGTGTCTTCCCCATGGAGAAATTGCGGACTGGAGGGTCGGTGGATCGTTGACACAGAGACCATACAAACGTCAAGTGTAAATTTGGGTTTCTAGAAAGTGACTGGAATAAAAATCGAGTTTCATTGAGATGCAATTGGGAGGAAAATTGGACTATTGTCTTCTTCTTCTTCTTCTTCTTCTTCTTCTTCTCCCTTTAGTTCTCCTCAGTCAGCACATTGAGCACGACGTTGAGGTCGCCATTGCTCTTCTCCAAAATGGCAATAACACGCGCCGGTTCCGCGTTCGGGAAGATGCCGCTCACGACCGAGAGATGGTCAGCCCACTTGACTTCCGCCTCCGAGAAGGCCACAGACGACGCCATAGACGGAGGGGGAGCCGTCTCCTCCGCCTCCTGAGCAGGCGGAGCTTCCTCCACCGGTGCGGGTGGCGACGTAACAATCGGTGGCTGCACCTGTGACTTATGCTCTGGCTCAGGAGCAGCAGCCGCGAGGGCGATAGTGGCCTCTCCAGCTTTTTTCTCGGGGATGAAGCGGTTGATCTGGACCACGAGACCCTGAGCGAAGCTGGAGAAACCGCCGGCTGCCGTCTTGGGCGACTCGGCGTTGTCTCTGACCGTCTGGTCGAGCGTGACGCTCGGAACAGGAGTAAACGACACAAAGTGTTGATCGCGCTTGAGCTGCTCGAGCGTCACGGCCAACGCCTGCATCAGATGCTCCACAGACTTGACGAGAGGCTCCGCCACCTGGTCCTGGAACTCCACCTGACGCCTCGTGGCGGCCGAGAACTTGAGCGACTGCACGGGCTCAGCCGCGTCCAGGAAGACGCGCAGAGCCTCCTGGAACTCGGCGTCCGTCGTCACGTTGACGCAGTCGCCTTCGGGGTCACGGTATTGAACGACGAAGTCGCCCACAGGCAGACGGAAGGTCTGCGCCATGAGCTGCGTGAGCTCCGCTAGAGAGAAGCCGCGTAGGTCCACGCGCGTGCGGTGGATGTCTCCGTTAAATGCGACCTTGAGTGCTACTTGCTGCGATGCCATCGCGTCTTTATTTGTGTCAGAAGAAGAAGAAGAAAAGATGGTAAGGGGTAGGGGTGGGAGGGAACCGACATCCGGCAACGTATTTCAACTTATCGGACGTCGGATCATGCAAGGCAACTTCAACAATGAGTGCTAGCTACATTCTCTGTCGTCACATCGCTAGCAGTTCATATAGGCCATCGACCGCTTGGAGATATATTGCTTTTTCGTCGGCTTGGACTCTGAAGATTGTTGTGCTTGCTTCTGCTCCTTCAGCATGACAGGGTCGCAGGCTTTGGCAATCTGGATGGATGAAGCTTGGGTTTGGGAAAACGAGTGGTTCGACTCCATAGTTGGTGAGCTTGGTTCTTGACTGCGAGGACTACTGCTTCGAGCGCAAATTGAATAATGGCCAACCTGAAAAGTGTTGCCACTTTTTGGTCAACACGCCAAAGCGTGTGGGATTACGGAGGGCACTGCGAAAAGTTGACGCAGGCGCAGCGACCGAGCAATCGCTATACTACATACTGTATTGACAATCTGAGATTGTATCGGTGGTGGTACGCTGTGCATTCGCTGATTAGATGGCCCAGCCATCTAATCAATGGGCCCTTCTCAACATCAGTCAACAAGAAAAGATGGGTACATGCACAGGCAGAGAGGGGCTCACGAGTGAAGGTTATCACTGGACCCACGAGTGAAGGTTATTACGAGGACTGATCGTGTTGCTTGCTACCAATGGAGGGTATTAGTTCACTTTTTGGTGTTTTCACAATGTACCGCGGTTTGAAGTCCTGGGATTTTCTCCTGGTCCAAGTAGACACCTAGTAAAGACTTTCGATGTACACGGCTAGCAAAGGGTAAGTACGTAATAACTGCTAATACTGCATGACTTTAGTGTCGTGCAAACTTTCGTGAAAATGCTAGCAAGCGCAGCACAACATTCGTCTTGAAGAATGTCGGTTTCAACGCTTGCGGCTACTATATGACAAGGCCCTGCAACGGGTTGACATGATCAAATATCCTTGATCCTTTTGCTTCAACAACGGCGTACCTACTAAGCGATAGAAGAAGGCTCACTTCAACTCATTCCTCGTTTTGTGCTCCAAGCTACACGTCGAAAGGAACCACCATGGAATCGACCCAGCAGTCTTCTGTCCTAGCCACGCCCATCGAGGTCGAAGACATTACGACTGCCATCAAACTTCAGCAGAAACTTCAACAAACCTTGCAGTCTCCGCCGAAGACGACAAAAAAGCGCTACATCCAATGGCCTGTATGCACTGCTAAGTGCCTTCGAACAAATCCTCACTGGAACAAGACCACCAGTTGCTTTCAGTGAATTATCTAGTTGATGAGCTGATGTATACATGTAAGCATCCACCTAATACACGCCACATCAACCGTTGTTTGTCGACATCTATTCCTCATCCGAGTCGCCAAAGTCCTCTGTGCTCTCGCCGAAGCGCTTTGAACGGTAGTTAGTGTACGTCAGAAACTGGTTCGATAGCTTTGACTCAAACGTCGGTTTGAAGCTCGACGGCGTGAAGCCCAAGTCGGCATAAATATCTTTGCGGAGCATACGCGCTATGCAACCCGCAAAACACGAACAACATTAGAACCTTTTGCGCACATGAAGTCTGGAATCATTCGTACCTGTGATGAAGGTGCATGGGTTAAGGATCTTGTCTTTCTTGCCTGGAACGACCTCCACGCTCTTGGACAACCAACGCATGGTCTCAGCAAACTTGCCCATGCAGTTGGCATTCTACAACTCAACAATGCCGTTAATTATTCTGAAATGTCAAGCTCTTCTTTCGCATCAACTCACCAGGTAGGGTGGATCTACCAGCACGTAATCGAAGAAGTGGTGGAATTTTTCTGGGAGGTTCGTGGGCTCATTGTAGTCGTAGAACACAAAGTGACCACTGTACTTCTCGTCAAAGCGACGGTCGTACTCGAACAGAAAGACGTTGTCGCTGTTAATGGGCAAATCACTCTCCTCTTGGATCTTGAGAAAGTCCCGATAGGCTGCTGGTGTACTCACGAAGGCGATGCGCTTCTCCTTGCTCTGGTCAATGGCTTCTTGGGCCAATGCGCGGCCAGTCCGGTCGTCGTACCAACTACTCAAAGCAACACCATAAAGTCAACAGGAAGAGATAGAATAAAGTAGAACGCTATACGCACAATTGAGAGAGACGAAAGTCCTCGGACACGGCTGCATCCTGCTGCGCCTGTTGCGTCTGGAGATGCGCTTGTAGCGCCGCCAAAGTGTCGGCCGAGAGCTCGGTAGAAAGGAGGGCGTCCATGACACTTGTCAAATGGCAAAGTAGTTTTCAACCAATCAATCGTTCGAGTAGAATTCGTATGTTATTAGACCTTGCTCTACTCATCGTCCTTAGGTTCTTTGCAAGGGCCAAAGCGCTGTGACTCGTAGTTTGTATATGTGAGCAGGTGATTGGACAACTTCGACTCGAAGCTCGGGTAGAAGCCTGTGGGGGTGAAGCCCAGGTCCGCCTTCATCTCCTTCCGCAAGAGTTGAGCTGCAAATCACAAAGCAGTTAAGAGACTTCGAACATCGTAATAGAGTACCTGCCATTTCGTACAGTTGATGAAGGTAGACGGGTTGACCACACGGTCCTTTTTGCCAGGCACTGATTCCACGTCCTTCGCTAGCCACCGCATCGTGTCGGAGAACTTGGTCAAACAGTCGGGGCTCTGCAGCAGCAACATGACACAAGATATTCACAACTCTGAGTGATCAACTCGAAATCAGCAAATTTGACACTAGGATACCAGGTGCGGCGGCTCCATCAACACGTAGTCGAAGAAGTGGTGGAACTTCTCGGGGAGATCCGTGGGCGCATTGTAGTCGTAGAAGCAGAAGCGATCGCCGTACTTCTCACCAAACCGACGGTCGTACTCAAAGATGTAGACATTGTCACCCATGACAGCGCGTTTTGCCTCGTCTTCTTCGTCCTTCTGGATCTTGAGGAAGTCGCGGTAGGCGGCGGGCGTGCTCACGAAGGCGATTTTGAGCTCATTGCTGCTGTGGTCAATGGCCTCCTGAGCCAACGCACGTCCAGTCTTCTCATCGTACCAGCTACCAACACAAACAAGCAAGACGATAGAGTAGCGTGTCATTATGACAATGATCAGTGTGTCAATACTACTTGATCTATGCTGCCACATACAACTGCGAGAGGCGGAAATCCTCCGACACGGGGGCGTCTTCCTCTTGGTGACGCTCCAGAAGATGCGCCTGTAACGCAGCCAATGTCTCGGCGGACAATTCACTTGCTAGCAACTCGTCCATATTTGTCTGGCTGGTACCGATTCGTTTTTAAAGTTGCATTCGACTAAGTACGGTTTGATGGCCCGCTGTATCAACCAGCTATCGTCTAGCAACCCGAGGGCACTAGACGACACTAAACTCCACGGTCTTTGTCGACAGAACGCCGGATGACGATCTTGCCTCAAGAAGTGAGGAAGTGTCTGGAGCAGTATGCTCTTGGATACATTCTGGTCACGATTCACAGTCATACCAAAACAGCCATTGTGTCGACAATGGTAAATCTTGACTCGACGAACGACCTTGTCCTTGCACCTGTGTAATGCGATTTTTTACGTCAGCTCTCGGTGGCAGCCTGCATGCAGTTTACTGATGCGAAACTGTAATAGAGTAGACCGTGCAGTAGTGCTTCAACTCCATCGCCAACTTCTTGACGAGGCAGGTCGATCTTCTTTTTGCGCTTGCACCTCATGGTACACCTCGTTGATCTCAGACTACAGTATGCACAGACCTTGAGATGTTAGACCTTGAGATTGTTGGTATATGTACTGTCACAACTTCTGTCGGAGT
Source organism: Phytophthora palmivora (assembly GCA_008079305.1). Lineage (NCBI taxonomy): Eukaryota > Oomycota > Peronosporomycetes > Peronosporales > Peronosporaceae > Phytophthora > Phytophthora palmivora. The sequence continues at coordinate 64,278 of VOQZ01001044.1, read as the reverse complement.
AGTTCGTAGCTGGAAAATTCAAGAATGAAGAGATCGAAGGCCCTTGCGCACATGCGAGGCTACCTGCAGCTATCTCCTACAAAATAAATATTGGATGATGTTCGATAATAGCGGTGACATTGTCAGTCAGCAAAAACTACGATGAGCCCCAGGGTGACGTTTGTGGAGAACAAGCTCCCGAGAGTTTGGCAAGACAGGAAATTCACCCAAGTCCCATATACATTCAACAACTGTACAGTGGAGTAGTACTATTAATAATAATATGTGAATGATCTCATACTACCATTATTGGTCCAGGTTTGCTCTTTCTTTCTTCACATCATAGTGATGTATTTCGAAGTTATCTGGTATGGCAAACGCAAGCGTTGGATATTCATTGCTTATCTCCTTTTGTGGGTATGGCTAAAGAAAGGCTTTTAATCAGACGCAGTTCTTTCCAGTCGGTTCTTGTTCCTGTTACTCTTGTTGCTCTTGTTGCTCCTGCTCTCGGCCACTCTTGATAATGTGAATATCGTCATTGAATACTGACAAAGGAAAGCTTTGACCCATTGCTTGACACTACAGACTTAACGCCGCTTTGATTCACATCATAGGACGAGGCGCACTCGGTGAACCTCGCCGTAGTTGGCTTTACGTAGATGTTGCGCAGCACAGCTTGATCTCCACAGTTTCCGTTCATCACAACAATGCTCACATTCTTGCCAGCGCGGTTACTGTGGATAACCGTGAGATCAGCCTAGATATTAGTCACGTTGAGGAAACGCTGACGAGGATTGCTCTTGCAGTTGCCACATGAACGGTACAGCTTACCAAAGTCTTGTGCGAAAAAGCCGTCGATCACTACGGTGCCATTTCCGTTGCGTTGGATAACCTTATCGTCCGCGTAAAGAGGTCCGCCACCGATGACCCTTGACACGCTGGAATTGCTACCCCCCTTGATACTCAGAACAGCCCCCTTTGATGTCACTTAAATAGCATCATGGACAATGTCCTCCGCTGTCCACATTGACTTGAAACAATGAACAACATGCATCATGCACTGCTGGCGAATAATATATTGAAGTGATGGTGTTAACGATAATTCCAACTTCACGTGTTGTTATTCATCCTCGTTGATGGCGTCTAGCGGCGTCCACGTCTGTCTTTGGCGTTGCTTCATGTCCAGCGTGAATGGAATGCGTTTGCCGGCCACAGTCACAGTGTCGCAGTCTGCGTAGGCGGCTGGGATACCGACGATTCCTGATTTATTCGCTCTCTTCTTGGGGCACACACACTTGGGACCTTTACCCAGCAGCTTGCGCCAGAAGCTGCGACGAATTGTAGCGGGGTTGACTGCTGGGCAGTTGGCGGGATAGTTAGCAGCTTGCTTGGCCTCGCTGGCGCTGTCTCTGGTATGATTGTGCTTGTTTCGCAGGAAGTCCTTGGCCCCACAAGTGCAGTGCGTCAAGGCCAAGCTCTTCTTTGGCGCCTGGATAAACACGGGCATTGGCGGCGCAAGCATGGTAAGCTGATGATCTGGGACTGGAAATCTGCAAAATGACCTCGTGAATAAACGAAAAATGCCGCACACGCATCTGTCGGAATGACGCTCGTTCTCCTGACTTATGCGCGCGCAGCCTTCGCCGACGGCGTGCATTACCACAGTCTCTGCTCCGTTCCGCTGTCCGCCCGCGCAATGGCGGGAGCTGATTGGTTGCAGGCAGACAGCCTTGTGTGGCAGGGCGAGAGCAACCAGACATAACCGGCGTACCTCGTCGTGAAGTCTGTTGTCTTGGAGACGGAATCTTAGATTCTTCGGTTGACCATGATGTACACTGGCAGCAGTTTACAATCTTCTCAATTTCGTCGTTCCGCTCACTACAGTGAAAGGACTTGCAAACTTCACGTGTGTCTGAACGAGCGGTAACTTGGAGACAATCACTCTGCCCTCACTTCAACTTGGACTAATTTACATGTTAATCAGATTTACGGTCAAGACACAATAATACATGTATTAGGGGGTTTCAGTTCTCAGTTTTTTCACTCCAAAAATGAGTCAAGAAAACATGCATGAAAACCCTTTCATTTCTGGTTATCTTGTCTGTTTTCTAGGGCGCCAACACAAAGATCGCGCGGTCTTTCACAGATATTCGACCGTACATAGCGGAAAGATTCTGAAGCTGCACGCAGAGCAAGCAGCTATGCCGGAGTCAGACCGAGCTAAGCTGTTGAGGTCGCTGTCCAACATGATCTTCTGCGAAGTCCTTCTCGGCGAGCACGAGGACTCAGATTCAGAGGAGCAAATGCTGGACGAGGCGCGAGAACTGTATGGTGGGGTGAGGTTAAATCGATACCTGGGGTCAAGATCGAATGTTGCGCGCTCAGACGCTCATAGACGTCTGGTTTTTGACTTAAGAGATGATGAGTTCATGAAATCTCTCCGTGTAACGAAGCCGACCTTTGAGTTCGTATGGCAGCTCATACGTGGAGACGTTCGTTTTGCTCAGCGAGGTAATAAACCACAGAGAGATGTAGCCATACAACTTGCAATTGCGCTCGAGTGGTTTGGGGCGTACGGGAACGGAAATTCAAACTGGAAACTGGTGCGTCACTACGGAGTAGGTGCTGGTACTGTGACGACGTATGTCCAGCGTGTACGTCAGGCTCTACTACAGCACTATGCTCGCTTCGTGATGTGGCCTAGGTCTGCGCGTAGGGCTGAATCATCAGCATTTCATCGAGAACGCTACGGATTACCAGGGGTGATTGGTATGGTGGACGGCACCCATATGTGTTTTGATCAGAAGCCACACATCGATGGCGCGCTGCATTTTAACAGAAAGTGTCGTTACTCACTCAACGTGCAAGTTGTCTGCAATGAAGACAAGCGAATTCTCATGATATACACGGGTTGGCCTGGTTCATGCGCGGACTCCACAGTGTTCGCGAAATCTCCGGTGATGCGGCGAACTGCTAAGCACTTCTCAGGCGACCAATATCTTCTTGGTGACTCTGGATATGCCTTGTCACAGTTTATCATTACTCCGTTCAAGAGACCAGCAGCTCTAAAGCGCGACAACACCGCGTTTAATGACGTTCATTGCAGCGCTCGCGTTATTGTTGAAAACACAATTGGCCTTTACAAGAATCGGTGGATGTCGCTGAAAGGAATACGGACACAGATTCGGAAGAAGAAAGACTTTGTGGTCGTCAACAACCACATCCTGGCGTGCGCGATGCTGCACAATATCGGGTTGGAGCTGAACGATTTGTGGGATGATGACAGTCTCTCCGATGACGACGACGATGAATACACTGGAGCCGCTGATGAAAGTGTTCGAGCGGGTTATAACAAGAGAGAACGGCTAAAAGTAGAATTATTGTCGACATCGAGCTAGATAAAAAAACGTGAAACTGCGCAAATGTGCTGATGCCATGATGTTGGCGATCCACTACTCCGGGAAAAACACAGCCAGGATCGCATTGACTTCTTCAACGGATTTACCGTTTAAAAGTAGTTGTAGAGCCATGCGATTCTTTTCTTCAACTCGTTTGTCGGCGGCTCGTTGAAGGCGTTCCCGCTCCCGCTCTTGGATGTCTTGTTGGCGGTAACGGTCTTCCTGCTCAAGCTGTTTCTCTTTCAGAGCAAAGTCTTGTCGAAGACGTTTTTCACTCAGTTGGAGGCGCTTCTCGGCCGCCTCCGTGTAAATACTAGCAAAGTCTCGGCGCTTGGCGTTGTTTGCCTTATCTACACCACGTGCATCTCCGCTGTGCACAGTGTCTGGGTTGCCACGTGACGCTAGTGAAGGGGGTGCTGATGACGAAGACGACGTTGTTCGTGCTCTTGTTGAGATCCTGCTTGTAGGTGTTGATATAGTCTCTGTTGGAGGTGTAAGTTCGGTTCCTTCTGACTGGAGATCAAAGTGGAGTGAAGAAACAAATCCGGTTTCTTCTGGACCAGCATCGCGTTGCACAGTAAATTCTTCATCAGTGTTGACTGAGGCCTCCTCATTATCAGGTATTGAGACGTCCACATCACGTCCCCATACATTGTCTCCTTCTTCACATTCGGGCTCCACAGTGTGTGATGATGGCTCCACATTTGACTGCTCGCCAAAGAGAGCATCCAAACGATAGAAGTAGGGGCAGGCTTTCTCGACCATATCTTCAAGAGTCATACCGTGGGCAAGCATTTCAGCCGTGATGCCGAAGCCAGTTTGATGCTTAAGCTTGTCGCGTGTGGATTTGTACCGCGCGAAATAGGACTTCCAACGGCTTTGACATACAAGTGCTGGCCACGGCTCTGTGATTCCTGTATCGTAGATCCCTGTTGAGCACATTTTGGCCTTCACAGCTCCATGGATATAAGCAGCCATCCGCTTGAACCCGTCGATCTTAGTGATCCCAGCACCGTGCACCACAGACTTGCCTGCAGGAGCCTCCCCAACAATGATCTTGTAGTTGCTAGGATTCTCAAGCCACTCTACCATCGCAAGAAATTGTTGGTCAGTTGTGTGCACGTACTTGGATTTAGGGGTTTTGCACACTGCCCGAGTTGTCTTCGACACTGGCTTGTTTGATTGCTTCGGCGCCTTCTGACGTCCCACATTCTTTGGTGTCGATAAAGATGGCATCTTGTGCGGCAATGGTGAAGGATGCCCGAGATATGCACTGGGGCGCTCAAAACGAGGTATGCGCGCGAAAATTTAAACTGGAAGTACTAATGCGCGCGAAGGCGACCTTTCATCGCGACGTTTGAGGGCAACAAAAAATCAGTCAAGCCGACCGTCTCTGGAGACGGTCGGTTTGACTGATTTTTCGCCAGTTTTCTAGGCTTCAATTTAGCCAAGAAAACAGACCAACCATCAACGCAGAAAACTGAAAACTGAAACCCCCTATTATGTACGGTCGGTCTGAGCTCGTAGACGTCGTGTAGCTATAAGTGATAGTGTTGGCATTGCTAGGGACACCAACCATGTATCTGCTCTTTCGCCTGCTCTCCATGATCTGAGCACATGCAATCTCCACTGCGCTAGAGGTAGAGACGGGTGGCGAGACATCCAGCGCAGAATGTGAATTTTTGCGCTGCGCCAGCTCAAGCTCCGCGGTCACGAGGCTAATCTTCTTCTTGATCCGGCAGTCACTGCACACGACACGGAAGCAGCACTTGCAAATGTTCTTGGTTTTGCCGAAATTCCACCCTGACGGAGTTTTCAGACACGTTGAACATGCCGTACTGGGATTGGAAGCTCCCTGCACTCTGGCCTCCGCGTGACTCTTCTCCATTTTCCACGTCAGCTTCCTCATCTGCCCACAATATACATAACGCAATGGTGATATGAACGCTTCGGTCATGACCGGCACGGCTAGCAAACGAATCATATCGCCCGCCGGATCCATAAGCCGAATCTTGCAAACGTCGATGACATTCGGCGCTAGCTGTCGGAAGAAGCCACAAATGGATAAATCGCCACGGACGCGGATGGACAAGTGGTCAATCTGTGAGAAATCAACGGAGTGCAAGAAGTGATAACCAGCGCGCTCGCCGTTGGGCAAGTACACGAAATCTGTGCATTCGAGATAGACGTAGTCGCGAGTCTGGACAATGTTGGTCATGCAAAGCGAAATATCCATCTCCATCCACTTGATGACGACGACGGATGTGAACGGGTCGTCGATGGTGGGTTCGACGATAGTGGAAAACACCGCCGCACCACTGAAATCATGAACATACGAGGCTTTGATGCGCATCTCCTCCAGTGTGGGGTTAACAACGCCGTACATCATGTCGTCCAGATTGCCAAAAACTCTTCCGACCGAGAGGATGGCGGGAAGCTTGGACGAGTTCGGGTCTGACAGCGCGTCGGTACCTTTGTACTCCGGTATATCTGTGTAGACGTTCCTGTTCTCCCGCTCTCGGGCTAGCTTCCAACGCTTGAAATCAACTTTTCGTCCGCAATTGAAGAAGAGCACGTCGCGCTCAAAGTTGGCTTGGATTAAGGTGCGTCCAAGTTGCAGCAGTAGGCCTTCTCTTCTCCAGAGAGTGATAACGCCGGGAGCGGATTAATGGTGAATCGCTTGCGTGTCATTTTGGAAGATATTAAAGACCGAGATATGACTGATACTTCGATGAAAATGTGTTGGATAACCATTTCGAGTTCATAGCACACTATTATAATACATTTTCCCGATAATCAAGTTTGAAGACGACAGTCCTGGTCCTGCTCTTCTGGTCGACTGACAAGCATATTGTTTTACTTTTCTATGCGCGTTGAAAGCCATGTGAAATCAGACTATCCGTAAGGTACCCGAACATGTGGGAGGCGTGATGCATAAGATTGCCTTGAAATAGCAGAGAGCTACTAGAGAAAACGGAATCGCAATGAAATGTTGTTGCGCACATGATCAAATCATTAAGATTCCGTGAGCGTTCCTCACGTCTGGAAAGTCTCAGTGAGTTCAAGGAAGGAAAAATGGGTTTCTCATTTCCAGTATATCTATCCGGCCCTGCAGTAGATCTCGATTTACAACCAAGGTAGTATTCCAAGTAATACTAGTAGTATTCCAAGTAATACTTCCTTGGTTGTAAATCGAGATCTACTGCAGAGCCGGATAGATATACTGGTCGTAGAGTACTCCCCAAGTGTGACGGGGTCACACGAGCACCTTGCTTAGAGGAAGCGTGCTATTAAGAGTATACAAACTCTAAGTGAACGGCAGTTCACTAGTCCCTGGTCTTAGGGGACTTAATAGCCAGTTTAGAGTAGATTTTAGACTGATTTATTTATACATGTAGTTAATTAGGTTCATTTGGTGTAACGGGGTTACATGAAAGGGGTACCCCAGAAAGGGTACCGCCTTTAGAAGTAGATATACTTCTGTGAGTATTTGTTTTAATACTCTGATGGAGTGGTGTGGGCCACACTGTGGTGTGAGCCACACTACTGCCACGTAGGTTTGGTGGCTGAGGGCCAACCAATAGTTTTAAACCTACCTTTTATATGCATAATTAGGATAAAGTATAGTTAATTAGTAATTTGTATTACAGGCCAAATGGATCTAATTAACTATAAATAAATCAGTCTAAAATCTACTCTAAACTGGCTATTAAGTCCCCTAAGACCAGGGACTAGTGAACTGCCGTTCACTTAGAGTTTGTATACTCTTAATAGCACGCTTCCTCTAAGCAAGGTGCTCGTGTGACCCCGTCACACAATGTCTCCGTCATGTTGACAATTGTCAAGTTCTGGAAACTAGTCTCGATCTCGGCGAGCTTGCCGACCTCTGAGTAGCGACCAAACAGAGAGCTCTGCCACGGCAGAATTACTCCGTCTTCGGGCGAGGCGAAGAAGTGAGCTTGTTCGAGTTTCAGGAAGTTGTCTTTGCGACGATGCTGGTGATAGACGCACTGATCATCGCTCGGTAAGCACGAGTTCACGTTGTTCAACACCGGAAGAATATGTTAGATGTCGCTCAACTACCGAACTGTGGTGAACGGGCCAAGTTGAATTGTGAACGTTCGTATTGCGTACTAGGATTTTCAAGGTTGAACACTGCGAAGTCGTGCTGGAGTTTGCCGTAAAAAGCCTCAGGTGAGTACGCGGTGTAGTTGAAGATCTCCTCGGGAACTAGCGTTGTCAAAACCTGTCATATCCCGCAGGTTTTCGCATACACGCCGTACTGCAAGGTCCTCAGCCCAACATCAAGTTCAAGTTCAATTTCAAGTTTGTTTAGTTGACACGAGTGCCAACTGCACCTCCCTGAGGCGCCTACACGCAGAGTAGCCAGTCACCTCACTAATCATTCAAATTACTCAGTTTCCAATCTACTCTGGCCTACTCAAGTGCCTCATCGCCTAGCGCGAGAGGTACGGCATTTTGAAATTTCAAACCGTTCATTCGGTTTCCAGACCCACCATGGTTGATCATATCAAGCCCGACGCCGTCACGCTAACCCACTACGTCCCGATCGGCAACGACGACAACACTGAGGATCGCGTGAAGGTTTCGATCAAGACCTTCAGCTCTGGAGACACGGTGGAGTGGCTAACCTGGCTCAAGTCCTTCGAGAGACTTATCCGTCTCAAGGGCTGGGGCCAAGATGGACCTACGCTGTTCCTAAACGCACGCATTGTGCTGCGTGACATGGCCCTCGACATTTTCAATACCGCTGCTGCTAAGGTTGAGGGAGCTACTCCCCAAATCATCAATACCGTCATGATGCAAGTGGCTCGAGAGTTCCTGGTGCAAGACGCACGAGAACATCTCATCGACATGATTCGCAACCGTCGGAAGGCACGGGACGTCCCCGCCACCGAGCACCTCGCGACGATGCGTCACCTCTCAACGCTAATTACAACTCTACCCGAGAACGACGCGCCGGTCTCCGAGAAAACGCTCATGTACTACTTCAGGAAGAGCTTGCCTCTAGACTGGCAGACTAAGTACGAGGAAAGTGGTCGCGAGGCCCCAACGCTCACGGAGCTCGCTCGGTACTTCACGAGGCTGGAGATGAACTCTGAGCGGAAAGACCCGCGCTCACATCTACAAAGGGACAAACCGCGACCCTCGAATCTGCCCAAGCACAAGCCGAACAAGGACACGAGAAAGCCAGCTAAGTCTGACAAGCCAGCCAAACCTGCGACGGGCAAGTGGTGCAGTCACCATCGCACCAACACTCACTCGGACGAAGAGTGTCACTACCAGCAGAAGAAGCGCGCTGCTGAGTTCAACTATTGCGAGTTACCGGATGGCGACTTCGAGGAGCTTAACGCAGTGACCGAGATCGCGGATCCGAAAGGTCCGCCCGAGGTGGCGCCAGCTACAAAGCACAAGTGCAAGACCATTGTGGTGTAGCGGGATCAGCAAAATCTGCGAGATCGCTAGATCCAACTTCCCACCAATGCCCGGACACCGACTAACGAAGGGGGTCCTCCGATGATCCGTGATCTGCTGAACTTGCTCACCTTGTGTACCCGTCGGTTGGGCTGGGTCTTCCTCTCTTGGTGACTGCTAAGTTGCTCGATCGGTGTTTGGTTGAACGTCTTGGCGTGACATTGGGGTCGTAGAGTGGCGTGGAAGTCTTCACACCACTCGCCAGTAGTAGATCCGGAGTCCAAGCGATTAGATCAAGCTTGGATCCGGCGGCCTAGATCTGGATCCAGCCTTGTAGTAATTCCTTTCTCGTTGATTTCCCTTTATGCGGGGTCCTTTGATTGCTTGGCGCTTCCTATAGCGCGATCTTGATCGTTGAGAAACCGAAGATATACCGGCTAAGCAATTAATACCGGGATCTTGGATCTGCACTTAGGGTAAGATACTAGGAGGTTGGATCTAGCCAATATATTATCTAGATATTATCAACCACCCTAGATCTATACACCTAAATCGCTATTAATACCGTAGGGCCAATGTAGTTCCCGTTTCCAGGCGCGTAGCGAAGCACTTGTGTCGTACGATGCAAATTCGGTTCTGATTTAATGTTAAGACCTATCCCATCCTGTATCCTATCCTTAACGACACATCGACTGATTACGCTATCCTGATTCTTGTCCCTTCTTGTCCTCACCATCATGGCAGTCGACATCTTTGCAGATCACCCTGGATCTGAACCATAAACATTAGATCACTAGTCATATCATCGTGATCTGGACTACTGCTTCCACCAATATCGTAATCATGCTCCATAATATCCAGATCACACGTCTCCCGAGTCAGATCATGCCTTAATAGGCTAGATCACGCTGATCCAACTCCAGATCGGCTAGATCTCCTTGATCTCCTTGATCTAGGGTTCCCATGCATGATCCAGTGGCAATACTTCGTGATAATCGTAATCATAACGTACCCACGCTTAATCCATGATTGTTAATCCCCAATAATCATCCAGCTTTACCGTAATATATCTTGATCCTGGATCACTCTGATCCGCCTATGGATCTAGGTCCACAGATCTTGATCCAAGTTCCTTGGATGGAACTTGATATGCGGACCGATCTAGTCCTCGCGGACGTAGATTATAGCCTAGATCCAGACATCTAGACTTAGATCACCAGTTTTCACAGCGTATATAGACATACTGCCACACCCATCTCGTAATCAGGCCAGTCCCACATCATCCATATCCTTATGTGATCCTCCCAACCCTTCGGATCTGGGTATATGTATAGATCGTATGTCAATACATCTATCACGTCCCACCCAAGGTGTCACTAATCTCCATCAATCTTATCCATCAACTGGATCCACCACCAGATACATCCACATCAGCTCGTCATCTACTCCAATCACATCACGTCAGGTCCGATCACGTCCAAATCGGATCTTTCCTGGATATTCCAATGCCAAATCTTTCAGATCCACTTCACCACAGCCGCCTCCTGGTCGTCAGTTGTAGTTGCACAACAACTTCACTGCGTCCATTCTTCAAATCACCTCGCCGTTCACAAGCTTCCCCACTTCCTCACATCTGCTCATCATGTCGGATCACGATCACGACGGATCACAACATGGATCTGGCCACCATGATCCTCCTTCACCCCGATCGGAGATCGGCGGCCCAACCGGAGGCACGGCTGAGGATCACCGTCGATCCATCGCCACCCTACGCCGTCGAGTGTTGCACTTAAGCAACGAGCTCCGGCAGGCCACCCGTCGAGCGGATGAAGCCACGGATCTGAACCGTGAGCATGTCTGCTCCCTCGAGTCTCTCGAGATGATGTGTGCCAATCAGGGCCGAGAGATCGGGCACTATCGGACCGAGGTTAGTCGTCTCCGAGAGGAGCGTGACAACCTTCAAGCTTCGCTGGAGTCTGATCGCGTTGTCAGCATGGAGCCATCATCCGCGGCGCCCGAGATCTCGGCCTTGGAAGCCCAGATCGCCGACCTCAATCATAGTCTCGATCGACGGATTGATGAGATCCGCCACCTAGAGGCTCACATCGACGATCTGGCTCGGGATCGAGGCGATCTGGAGTCTACCATCCACCATCTCGCCTCAGAGATGGCACAGGCAGGTGGGGAGATTCTAGATCTCCAACAAGCCAACCGCGATCTGGATCGGGAGCGGGAGGATGCCGAATCCACCCTACCTGCGACGGAGGAGAGTCTGCGCAGGACCCGATCTGAACTAGATCGGGTAGAAGCGGAGCTACTGCTGTCTCGATCCGATCGCACTGATCGCGGATCTTCGGATCCTGATCCCCAGTCTAGGCAGGCAGACCCCTACCTACGGGACTACCCAAGCCGATCTCGACCAGATCGTTCGGGAGCGCAACTCCTTACAGACCAGATCCGTGCGCGGGATGCTGAGATCTTGTCAGCGCAACGGACTCTGGGGTTATTGCAGTCGGATCTGGCAGCCCACCGGGCCAGATCGGCTTCAGATACGACCCGGCTGCAGACGTTGGAGGGTGATTTAACCCGTGCGCGTCATGATGTGGAGGTGCCCTGAAGGCTTATGCGGATCGGGAGCGTACCATCACTGAGAATCAGGCTCAGATCCGTACGCTTTCTCGAGATCTGGGCAAAGTGGTCCGTGAGCGGGATGCCCTCCGTCGTGAGTACACCGCCGCCTTCCGACGCCTCACATCTATTTCGGCCACAATCGGGGCGCCTCCTCCTCAGACCCAATTGCGTCTGGATCCTGGATCCGACACGGATCAGCCCGCGGGAGGGATCCCACGCTCTCCTTCTGCGGAGACTTCGGGCAGCGAGGATCAGGATGCTGACGCGTCTGGATCCAAGCGATCTCGTAGCAGATCCAGCTCTCCTTCCCCTTCACGGCCTCAGAAGAAACGATCTGTTCCCGTCGAGGCGGAGGATGAGTCTATGGAAGAGGAGGGTGAATCTGAGTTCGATCCAGGTGGGGGATCCACCGGAGGCAGGTCGCCTTCCCCAGATCAAGCATCACCCCTGCCTTCCAAAGATGTCGAACCTGGTCGATCATCAGGCGAAGTGATTGAGGTCGGATCCGGATCGGATGAGGAGGAGGAGGAGGAAGAGGAGAACGCGGAAGTGGCCGATGACCTCTATGAGGCTCAAACATTGATGGCCATTTCCCAATCTCGATCTGAGGCCCGTCGTCGAGATCATGCATCTCCTCAGCGTCGGTCTGTCGGCGGATCCGGCGGATCTCCAGGTGGATCCGACGGATCAGGCTCCGATACGGGATCCGGAGGTCAGGGTAATGGATCTGGCCCCACAGGCGGATCTGGCCCGGCCAATCCGCCTCCTGGACGCCAGCCTCCTCGGATCACTTTCGTCCCCCAGGTTCCATTCCCTGAAGGTCGTTGCATACCTGGTCGGCGGATTGTCCGGGTTATGGCTGCCGCCGACATAGATCCGTGGATCGAATCCCGGTTGGCAAATCAAACCTTGATTGCCATGACCGTGAACTTCCTGTTCCCAATCCTGCCATTTCGGCCCGACTGGATCTTTCCCCATCGGCCCACGATCTACACTTCTCCGACGGCTCCAGCCTTCTGTGGTCATTTGATCACAGAAGCCAACGTCAAAGCACTGCAGGCGGCGGAGCCCTGGCAGGTGATCCGGAACACTTCGCCTCCGATCTCCTTTGAGGCCGATGTCGGTGGTCGTCTTGGGGTCTTCCTTCGCCAATATCGTGATTTCGAGGCTTCGGAACTGATCGCTAATTGGGAGTCGACCCATAAGTTTCCGATCACCACCTCCATGATCGCGCAGTCGCCGTGGTTGGGATCTTTCGCCAAGCAGCGCAACAACCGCAGATCACATACTGGCAATCGATGGAAGCGCATGTTGCTCACGTTGATCCAGGCCATGATCGAGGGGTGGTGTGATCTGGATCTACTTCTGGATCCATTCTTTCTCCACTTCCCCAAGCGGACCGACGAAGTGGCTTGGTATCCCGGGATCGAAGCCAGACGTGCGAATCTGGCTGATCCGCAGCTTAATCGCCGGGAACCCGCCGATCTGCTGGAGGCGTTAGCGGAGGCCGACACAGCGGATCCCTGGCGCAACCATTATCGGGATCACACTGCAGATCACCCCGCACGTCATCTTCCTCGTCTGGATCGTAAGTTCTTCGGTCTTCAAGTAGCACAACCACCCACCAGTAGCTAGATCGCAGTGATTAGCTTTCGTAAGTGATTTGTCTCTTTTCATAACATTCTTCAATATATGTCCGGTGATCTTGACTTGTATGCTTCCCTTTACCTCGATCCACTCTCGTAGAGTCATGACCGACCTCGATCAGCTAGGATCCTTGGATCTCGAGACTTGATCTTCCATTCTCATCGTATTCAATGTATATATGCATACCCATTCCACCGATCTACATCCCTCATGTAGATCCTTCAACCGATCTCACCACGACAACAACCAGCTTGTTGTCGTTGATTGCGACCTCACGACTCCTCGTGAGATTGCATCACACCGAATCGATTATGATTCGTGCGATCTCGCAGAAACTCATGTAGCAGAGCGCCACAGTTGAGATCCGCTTCATCCACCCAAGTTGGATCTCATATCCTCGCCAGTGTACGAGGAATTCTCGGTAGATCCGTCCATATCTCGTTCTTCTCCCTGATCTCATATCTGTTATCTTCTCCACTTCATATTCATCAGGATCGCGATCTTGGATCCAGCTGTCCCCTGGTAATAGATCTTCGTCAAAATCAAGACGATCTTGACTTTCCACATTGAGTCGCATTAGTGGTCGATCTGGATACTCTTTCACGAGCTTCAACTTGTTCACGTGTACCATAGGGAAAATGTGATATCCGGATCCGGCGATCTCCAACTTCACCGCATGTTCGCCCACTTTCTCCACGATCCGGAACGGTCCATGCCACAAGTGGGCTAACTTCTTAGCGTATCCCTCTTTTACTCGATCCAGATACAGCCACACTCGTGATCCGACCTCGATCTGATGTGGGCGGATCTCCTGGTTGTGTAGATCCGCTCGATCTGAGATCGCCTCTCGCAACCGTTGATTAACTGTTCCCGAACCTGTTGATAGTACCGCTGGATCCGATATCTCCATCGTCGTGGATCCCGATCATGCCTTCGCGTACTTCCTACCGGGATCACCGCTTCCAAGTGGATCTAGGATCCCACCCATGTACCATATAAAAAGGTGTTTCTCCTCGGATCCGATCATGTGCGGTGTTGATCGCAAAAGTAATCCTCTCGGCATACTCGTCCCAATCTCGTTGATCTAGATCCTGCACATACATCTTAATCGCCCGCGTTGTGGTTTGGACCATACGTTCTGCAGATCCGTTGGCTTGGGGCCGATATGCCATCGTTGCACGTTGACGTTGGCCCAAGATCTTGTTAAACGCTCGGAAAAATCGGACATAAATCCTGGTTCCCGATCATGCCTAATCGCTTCGCTGGCCCCAAATCGTCGGAAGACACATTCCTCATATGATTCGGCGACGGTCTGAGCAGTTCTTGATGAGCTGGCTTTCGCGATCACGTATCCAGAGAATAGATCTTCGAAGATCAACAATTCCGTATTCCCTTTATGCGATCTAGGTAAGGACGGGATGTGATCCATAGCTATGATCTGGAAAGGATATGTTGCCTGAAGGTTGCCTGGCGACTCTCCTTGGATCCGAGGTTTACTCTTACCAGTCTCACAATCCACACATTCACCCACGTATCTTTGGACGCTCTTATACAGCCCTCTCCAATGGAAGTGATCTCGGATCCGCTGATAAGTTCGACCGATCCCTTGGTGTCCACCTTCCAGGCTCACATGGTAATGATGTAGTACGTCCTGGTGTAGAGTTTCCGGGATCACTAGTCGCATCAGCTTGTCTCGATCTGCATCCGTCGGTCTCGTAGAAGGGCAATAGAACAGTAGATCGTGGTGATCCAAGTCATAGTCGGCGGCCAGATTAGCATATGATTTGGCTTCTTGCTGAGTCAGATCTTGTAGATCCCCATTCAGATATTTCTTCAATCCAGAGATCCACGCCTCCTCGTCTTGGGCTTGTCGGATCCGATCGATCCTGAGATCCCGAACTATTTCCTCCCGTAATGATCGCGGATCCGAAGTCGTCCGCGTCGTAGATCGCGAGCCTGATCGTGTCACTACCGCCGTGATCTGGGCTGCCCGATCCGTCCTCTTGACTACCAATACCTCGTCCAATCTATTCAGCGTGATCAGATCCTGCTTATCCTCATCTGACTCAATCTTCACTCCACCTTGTCGTTGCAGCGCTGCACTAGCCAAACTGTCCGCGCTGCCGTTCCAATCTCGTTTCACATGCACCAGTTCGTGATCTGGCCAGTCTCTCAGACGATCTAAAGCCCTTTGCTTGAGTAGAGTCAGACCGGGTGCCTTACACTCGATCTCACCCCTGACCTGTCGGATCACCAGATTAGAGTCACCACAGAACACCACTCGTTTGCGATCCACTGTACTTAACAGATCCAGACATAGCAACAGCCCATGATATTCAGCCTCGTTGACGGTAAGATCTTCCGCGTAGGCTGATCTAGCCTGGATCACTGTCCATTCAGGCAACTTCCACAAGATCGCGCTATATGCGCCACCTCCACGCTTCACGCGGGCTGATCCATCGAAACTGACTACATACAGCTCCTCATCTGCTTGGATCGCAGGGATTGGAGTTTGGATCTTCCGTCGTGGCTCTTTCTAGGCGAGATCTGGATCAACGCTTCGTCCACCACGGATCTGGGCGTGATACTAGCCGCGATCACCCTAGGATCTCTTCTTCTCCTTTAACACATTTCACAATCTCTAACGTCCACGGTGATAGCAGTGCCGCCCATTGGCCCAATCGCCCTTGTAATCCGGTCGATCTAAATAACCAGGCCAACGTGGAGTATCTAGTCAGCACCCGGATCCGACGTCCCACCAACATGTTATATCCGAGATCCAGGATCCTTAGCAGCGCCAACACTTCTTTCTCCACTGGGCTGTAATTCAACTCGTTCGACTTCAACGTCCGGCTCACGAAAGTGATCGGATAGTAGATCTGGTCATACTCTTGCACGAGAGCTGCCGAGATCGCCCAATCACTTGCATATACGATCACCACAGCCTCCGGTCCATATCAAAATGACGTAGGATAGGAGTGGATGCGATCTTTGATTTGAGTGTCTCGAAGGCCCGATGAGCACGGATCCATCGCGGATCAACCTGTTCTCCATCCAGTCTTCCTAGATCCGACGTTTCCATGGGCCTTAATGTCAGATCCAATCCTGGATCTTCCTTCAGATCTCGCTGATCTAATTCTTTAGGCTCCATACTTCGCTTGATCTGAATCTGCACATCATCCTTGGACATCGCGGCGAAATCGACCTCCCTCAACTCGTACAACACGGCTGCGTAGATAGCGTAGTCTTCGATAAACCGACTGTAATAATTCAGACTTCCCAGAAAAGACTGCATCGATCTCAACGATCCAGGAAACGCTAGATCCGTTAATGCCTCTAGATCCTTGGGATTCGCCTCCAGTCCATCTTTCGAAACGCGATGACCCAGATATTCCACTTTATTCATACCCCAGAAACTCTTCACCACACTGATCGACAGATTCCATCTATCGCACGCCTCCAGTAGGGCGTCCACTCGATCGCATAGCTGATCCCAACTATCCGCTGGTATAAGGATGTCATCGATATACGATCTGCGTCCGATCACTGATGGCTTGTCCGGATCATCGGCCTCTCCCACTTCAAACACATCCGTAGATCTTGGATCCGATCCAGGAGGCGGGATCCGGGTAAATCCATACAGGGCGTTGTCGATCAGACGTTGGTAGATCTGCGGCGCATTCTTCAAGCCGAATGGCATACGATTCCATTCGAATAGCCCAAATGAGTGATGAAAGCTGAGATCGCTCGAGCTCGATCTGTCATAGTCACCACCCAGAATCCACTGGCCATATCTAAGGAGCAATACCACAAGACTTTATCCAGATCTTCCAGAAGATCGTTGATCAGGGGCATAGGGTAGACCATCAGTTGAGTAAGGCTATTGACCAGGCGGTAATCAATACAAGCCTAATGTCCACCCCATTCTTCTTCACGATCACCACGATCGGTGAGGCCCAGGGTGATCTGGAATAGCTGATCATCTTAGCTGATAATAATCCCTTAATCAGCTCCGATAACTTCTCGCGAAATCGAGGGGCGATCTTCCTCACTCTTTGGGCGATTGGTCTAGCATCTCCCACATCGATATCACAGACCACACCTCTTGCGGCTGGTGGTAGAGCGTTCCCCTTCCCGATGAGAAGATGTCGATATTTCCAAATCTTCTGACGTAATCGTTCGATCTCCGCAGTGGTCTGGATCCCCGGATCTCCAACTTGGATATCCTCAATCTTCACCTCATCCGTGGTAGAGTTGATTTCTGGGAGGATCGCCATCTCTTGATCTACATTCTCCGCATACAGATCGTTACCTTCATGGTAATGTACCTCCGGATCCGGCTCCGGATCGGGAGAATTACTCTGATTCTCCAGCGACGCCTCCTGTATCGGGGCCGATAACCGTCCGGGTAGATCTCTTTCAGCTGATCCTCCGATCACTGGATCCAAATCGTCCATCTTCACCTGATCCATATTTTGGTTTGTCACCTCGATCTCTACCGGTTGGATCGGGGTCCGATCCGGCGGATCCATCCCCGCTGATGGTTGATCTTCGGTCGTCAACGCTGGTTTTACCTGTATCTGCGAGATCTCAGGTCGTTTCAGGATAGCACGAGGTGCAGGGTAGGAAGGTCGATCCACCATCGGCTCTGTGGATTCCATCAAGATCTCATCATGCTCAGATCTTCCTTCCACCGTGGCTTCTAGAGCTAGATTTTGCCATTCCATATACCGACGTGACCCCACTGAGACAAATCCTGGCATCGGGGAATGTGATCACCCGCTAGCCAGATCCCAACTCTTACATCTTCTTGCAATATGATTGCCTTATCGCTTACGTTGGTGATCTGCAGATACCGTCTCTTCCGAGGCCTTTACCACCGTAGGTACCCAACGATCCCCCCGGGTAACCCAGAACTTCTCGTGATCTGACATCCGGAGATGTAGTTGAAGTTCCACTGATTGCCCGATCTCGATCTGGATATGTTCTCCTACAGTTACCAGCCGGGCCTTGTCGCTATAGAGCTGTCGACGCCCACTAAGCTGGATCCGCACCTCATCAGGTAAGCTTATAGATCCATAGGCTAGATCCAGTCGGATCCCCGCCGGTACCATGAAATCCATACCCAGGATGGCATCTTGGCCTGCTAGATCTCCAACCCAAATATCGAAAAAGTAAACCAGCGATCCGGCCATAGTGATCTTGATCCGGGTTCCCTTCTGTCCTGTAAACACTTTCGCCAATCCCAACGCAATCTTGGATCTGGCTCGTATCGATATAGCACCCAACCTTACGAGCAAAGGCCGTATCCACTATGGACACTTCGGCGCCTGTATCTAAGAGCAAGATCCCTTTCTCATTGTTGATCTTACCAGCGATCTTGGCTTGTCGGAACCATTTTCCCGGGGCATAGTGTTTCCAATATCCCCGAGATTCTCCTGGCAAGAGATCCATAACTTCGGATCTTCGGATCTCCTTGATCTGACTTGGCTTCTGGATCACTGGCATATCCTCTTGATCTGTGGGCTTGAACCACAGATCTGGATCCTGTTGCTTCCAGTAACCCCTTATCTCTCCGGATGGAGGTCCACCATCATGGTCACTTCAGATCTGGAATAATCATCCGCCTGGCGGATACTCGAAATTGCGACAGCACGGTTTCCATTCAGATCATATGTATTACCGCGTAGATCTGGGATCTTGCTACCCTGATCTACCGATTCTTGTTCACAAATGCATAGATGCAATATCTAGAACGCTCGGCTCGTACCGGATTCCAACCCGGCGAGCGTCCTAGTTTAACATCTTTTCTGCAGATTCCGGAAGCATACCTGCATGTTTGGCTGGGTTGAACCATTGGCGGATCTGGTTGTAGAACTCTTCCATAGGACATTTTCCCATATCATGTAATTCCCCGCACCCCCGGCACACAAAGAGGCAGTGATCTGCCGGATGTCCTCGCTTGCCACACTTATGACAAGTGAGGCGTCTCCAGCATCCTAGATCTGAATGCTTCTTGGATCCACAGTGTGAGCAACGGTTCCGATCGGATCCGCCGCTCTGGATCCGGGATCTATGATCTGGTGGGGTTTGATCCGTCGACTTGTGGGTGATTGGTACTTGCTCGACCTTCTCCATACCGGATTCGGTCTTTGGAATAACCTCCTGCTCAGCTGCCAGGTAGATCCGCCGATGATTGTCTCCGTCCGAGTCAGATCCATCCGATCCGTCGGATCCAGACTCAGATTCAGACTCTACCGTCCGGATCTGTACCGCGCGGACATGTTTCGTCGTAGCTGCAGGTGCTGGATTAGTCGCTTTCTGCCGGTACTTGCTGGATCCGAATGCGGCCTTCTTCTGTCTGCTCTTTGCACGTTCACGGGCTCGTAACACTTCTTCCAGATCGTCCGCGTCGGATAGTCGTAGCAGAGTCAGCCTGTCAGCTAGATCTTGATCTTCCAGAGTCTCAATATATGATCCACATGTTCGCGTCGATCCTTCGCATTACCGTCCTTGATCTTCAACTTTGCGCGTAATCCGGCAACATTAAGGCGGTAAAGATAATCGAGGGGAGATTCTTCTGGTCGGCGTCGAGCATGATAGTATTGTCTAGCCACTGATACCCCCAATCCGCAGTACTGGATCTGGAAAGCTCGAAGCAGATCCGACCATTTGTTACGGGTGGATCTGCTTAGTTGCCGATACCAATTCTTGGCGGATCCAGCCAATAGATCCGCACAGGTCAAACATTTTCTTCATCGGAGGCTTGATCTCGCATGAACGCCGATTTCACTTTGCCAATCCACGCTCTGGCCCGATCTTCGTCCTGATCTTTCCCCGTGAATTCCTTGAGGTCTGAGATCGCGGAGATCCGGACTCTCTGGATCATGGTTGATCCGGCTGATCCGGTCGTGGCTGTCGCGACCGTCGCTCGAGCAGCCATGGGGAAGTCGATATCGTCTGGATCATACTCCCATCGAGATGCGCTGTGTTCAGATCTTACAGATTCCATGTCTACATCTTGCGATCCTGGATCCGGTACCTTCACCGCCCCTTGATCAATGATCGGCCCTCGCTGTTCCGCCAGGA
The DNA here is from genome assembly GCA_008079305.1 of Phytophthora palmivora. Taxonomy (NCBI): domain Eukaryota; phylum Oomycota; class Peronosporomycetes; order Peronosporales; family Peronosporaceae; genus Phytophthora; species Phytophthora palmivora. The sequence continues at coordinate 44,098 of VOQZ01001044.1, read as the reverse complement.
ATCTACTCATGGCTACTTCGAAATACTTCTGCAAGGTGCCTGATGAGGCATTGGACGTTGTGGCTGCTGTGATCTGGTCTTCGGAGGCCGGGATCGTCCTTGAGCGGCCGGATCTCGGCTGATTCCGACGTTGGATCTTGGATCGCGCCTCCAGCATTGAAGTACCAGACGGTCCCAGTGACATTCGCTTAGGCTCCGATGAGAGATCTGATTCGTCCTCGGCAGCCGATGCGTAATGTGATGAGGACGTTTGGCGGTCCGTAATACTTGCCGGAGGTGATGGCACTGGATCTGTGATCTGCGGGATCTCGCCGACAAGGATCTTAAGCTTGGAGAATAAATCCTTGGTGGCAGTCTGGATCACCTTCAGATCCAGATCAAAGACATCATCCGCATCGAAAGCTCCAGTGGTCATCCCTGCTTCCCTCAGCAGTCGCAACAAATCCTTGACTGCTTCTAATTTGTTGGCAGTCTTGATCGGAGCTGATACAGGTTCCCTTGGATCCCCGACCTGCTTCAGCCTCAGGATCCGCATCACGGGATCTCGATCCAAGAACTCGCGAAGTTCCTTGTGATAGAACAAGTTCTCTAGATCTTCGTCGGACCAACCTTGTCCCGATCTGGATCTAGGTTTAGATCCGATTTGATCTTCATCATCCATCTCTGGAGCCTTCATCTTCTTCCGTGTTGACTTCTTTTTGGGCTTCTTCTTATCGGATCTGGAGATCGAAGGATCCTTGGGTGGATATGGTGGAGGCTCGACCGGGGATCTGTACGGTTCCACTTTCGCCTTCCCTTGTTTTGTTGACGGATCTCGACGCAAGTCGAGATCCGCCGGGGTCCCCGCGGGGACCTGTGGAGGTAGAGGTTTATCTTCTAGATCTGGATCTGGATCCAGATCACCCTCTCTTCCGTCAGCAGAGTTCCTCCTAGCGCTCTGCTGATCCGCGGATCTTGATTCATTCAGCAGCATCATCGTCGATCTGAGGTCCGATGACGCTTGTTCTCCTTGTTCAACCTTCACTTGAACATCTTCTTGAGACTCACGGTGAAATCCCGAGTCACCAACAGATCCGGGCACGCGCACCATTGTGGTGTAGCGGGATCAGCAAAATCTGCGAGATCGCTAGATCCAACTTCCCACCAATGCCCGGACACCGACTAACGAAGGGGGTCCTCCGATGATCCGTGATCTGCTGAACTTGCTCACCTTGTGTACCCGTCGGTTGGGCTGGATCTTCCTCTCTTGGTGACTGCTAAGTTGCTCGATCGGTGTTTGGTTGAACGTCTTGGCGTGACATTGGGGTCGTAGAGTGGCGTGGAAGTCTTCACACCACTCGCCAGTAGTAGATCCGGAGTCCAAGCGATTAGATCAAGCTTGGATCCGGCGGCCTAGATCTGGATCCAGCCTTGTAGTAATTCCTTTCTCGTTGATTTCCCTTTATGCGGGGTCCTTTGATTGCTTGGCGCTTCCTATAGCGCGATCTTGATCGTTGAGAAACCGAAGATATACCGGCTAAGCAATTAATACCGGGATCTTGGATCTGCACTTAGGGTAAGATACTAGGAGGTTGGATCTAGCCAATATATTATCTAGATATTATCAACCACCCTAGATCTATACACCTAAATCGCTATTAATACCGTAGGGCCAATGTAGTTCCCGTTTCCAGGCGCGTAGCGAAGCACTTGTGTCGTACGATGCAAATTCGGTTCTGATTTAATGTTAAGACCTATCCCATCCTGTATCCTATCCTTAACGACACATCGACTGATTACGCTATACTGATTCTTGTCCTTTCTTGTCCTCACCATCATGGCAGTCGACATCTTTGCAGATAACCCTGGATCTGAACCATAAACATTAGATCACTAGTCATATCATCGTGATCTGGACTACTGCTTCCACCAATATTGTAATCATGCTCCATAATATCCAGATCACACGTCTCCCGAGTCAGATCATGCCTTAGTAGGCTTAGATCACGCTGATCCAACTCCAGATCGGCTAGATCTCCTTGATCTCCTTGATCTAGGGTTCCCATGCATGATCCAGTGGCAATACTTCGTGATAATCGTAATCATAACGTACCCACGCTTAATCCATGATTGTTAATCCCCAATAATCATCCAGCTTTACCGTAATATATCTTGATCCTGGATCACTCTGATCCGCCTATGGATCTAGGTCCACAGATCTTGATCCAAGTTCCTTGGATGGAACTTGATATGCGGACCGATCTAGTCCTCGCGGACGTAGATTATAGCCTAGATCCAGACATCTAGACTTAGATCACCAGTTTTCACAGCGTATATAGACATACTGCCACACCCATCTCGTAATCAGGCCAGTCCCACATCATCCATATCCTTATGTGATCCTCCCAACCCTTCGGATCTGGGTATATGTATAGATCGTATGTCAATACATCTATCACGTCCCACCCAAGGTGTCACTAATCTCCATCAATCTTATCCATCAACTGGATCCACCACCAGATACATCCACATCAGCTCGTCATCTACTCCAATCACATCACGTCAGATCCGATCACGTCCAAATCGGATCTTTCCTGGATATTCCAATGCCAAATCTTTCAGATCCACTTCACCACACCATCGTCCGATTGCGCGGCACAAGCGCAAGTCGTCTCTTTAGTGCCTTGATTGACACCGGTGCCAGCAAAACTCTCATTGACCCCGCCGTGCTCGACCGCGAACAACTAAAACAAGTGCGTGGAGGAGGGAGCCCCTTTCGACTACCCCAAGGCGCTATGAAGTCTCGCGGCAACATTGCAGTGAAGATACAGCTCACGGAGTTCGGTGAAAACCGCAAGATCCAGTGGAATTGCGCGGTAGCTGACCAGCTGCCGTACGCCATGATTATTGGCCGAGATTTAATCCAACACCTCGGCTTCGTACTGGACTTCAATGCGGGAGAAATCACGTGGGATGGGGTCACGATGTCCATGCGCTCGATCAGTTCTCAATCGCCGGGCGAGCAGGCCCAAGAACTTCAGGAGAGCTCCTCCTCGCCGCCCCTCTCCGTCATCGGTCAAGCAGAAGCTCGCCAAGTGGAGATCCTCGACGCGGACTACAAGAAGGAGCCTCTGGACGAGCAGATCCCCGATTACCTGAGTGCGGACGAACAAAGCAGCTTGCTTAGGTTACTCGAGAAGTTCGACACAAAGTTGCTTAGTGGCACCGTCGGCTCCTGGACGGGTGATCCGTACGACATACCCACCGTCCCGGACCCCGTGCCGTACCATGCGAAGCCATACCCAATTGCTCACAGCCTTCTGGGACTAACGAAGCGTGAGATCGAGCGACTGGAGAAGCTGAAGATCATTGCTCGCGACGAGAGCAGCCCGTGGGCTTCGCCGGCATTTGTTCTACCCAAGGCCAACCGGACAGTTCGGCTGCTTTGCGACTCGCGCCGTCTCAACAAGCAATTGGTTCGCCACCCGTGGCCCATGCCCAAAATCAACGAGCTGTTTCGCAATATACCGCGATTTGTCTTTGTTACCGTGCTGGACCTGAATATGGGCTACTACGCTATTCATCTCGCGCATCGGTCCTCGCTACTGACGGCCTTTATACTGCCGTTCGGAAAGTACCGCTGGTTACGCCTTCCCATGGGCATTTCAACTGCCCCTGACCATTTCCAAGCGCGTATCGACCGCCTACTTGGAGACCTCCCATTCGTGCGATGCTACCTGGACGACGTTCTCATCATCACTGAGACCGACTTCAACGACCACCTGCAGCACCTGGAAGTCGTGTTGCGCCGTCTCGAGGACGCTGGACTCACCACCAACGTCAAGAAATGCAAATTTGCTGAGCAGGAAGCTAACTTTCTTGGGTACCGCCTTACCACTGATGGAATTGCGCCGCAGCCCGAGAAGGTCGCTGCAATCCAGCGCCTGAGCGCTACGATGAGCAAGAAGGAGCTTTGCCGGTTCATCGGACTCGTGAACTACTACCGTGACGTGTGGCCCCAGCGCGCCCACCTCATGGCCCCGCTGACTCAGCTTACGTCCAAGCTCGTCCCCTGGACCTGGACGGCTGAGCATCAAGCCGCCTTCGACAAGCTGAAAGCCTCTATCCAGCGCTCCACGCTACTGCACTATCCTGACTACGAACAGCCATTCGAAATCTTCACGGATGCATCGAGCTATCAGCTTGGCGGAATAGTGTCGCAGGCGGGCAAGCCGCTAGCCTTCTACAGCCGCAAGCTCACGTCAGCTCAGAAGAACTACAGCGTGATGGAGCAGGAGCTTCTCAGCATCGTGGAGATACTGAAGGAGTTTCGTACGATGCCCTTCGACCAAAGGATCACAGTGTACACCGACCACAAGAACTTATCCTGCGCAAACTTCTCCTCCGGCCGGGTCATGCGCTGGCGACTCATCATCGAAGAATTCGGTCCCACAATCAAGTACATTAAAGGTGCTGACAACACGGTAGCAGATGCGCTGTCACGACTACCACAAGACGATAACGGCGCTGAGTGCAACGTTCTGACGGAAGAAATATACCCGCTCAACTACAGTCATATTACCCAATACCAGAGCGAGGACGAAACCTTGCAAGCGGCAGCTGTGCAATACCCACGCAAGTTCCAGACGAAGACGTTTGGAGTGCACAAGGTGCTGCTATCCAAGGCTGGGCAAGTTATCATCCCTTCCCCGCTGCGTACTGCAGTATTGGACTTCTACCACACGGCGCTGCTTCATCCGGGAATGAATCGCATGTTTCTCACGATGTCCAACTCGGTGTACTGGCCCGGAATGCGTCGCGCTGTCGAAAGCTACGTCCGCGTATGCCCTATGTGTCAAACGTGGAAGCGCTCGCCAAACCAATACGGACTCCTGCCAGAGAAGCGCCATGGACGAGAACCGTGGTCCGACATCGCCGTGGACGAGATCGGCCCTTACTCCTACTCGGACGAGCCAAGCGCGCCCAAGCTGTACGCTCTCACCATGATTGATCTCACCACAAACTGGATCGAGATTGCCCCTGTCAAGGACCAAGGTGCGAAGGCAGCGTCGCTCGCGCTCGACGAGTTTTGGTTCTGCAGGTACCCGCGACCACTGAGAGTGATCCATGATCAAGGCAAGGAGTTCGTCGGAAAGGAGTTTCAGGAGATGCTGGAGTCCTACGGAGTTCAGTCGAAGCCCACCACAGTAAAAACCCGCAGGCAATTGCGGTGTTGGAACGCGTGCATCAAGTCGTGGGGGACATGATTCGCACCACTCGACTCGACCAACAACAATGGACAGATATTCTCCCAAGTGTGGCCTTCGCAATTCGGGCTACTGTGCACACAATACTCAAGGCTTCTCCGGCTCAGCTCGTGTTCCAGCGTGACATGATCACCGACAGCCTGTTCACGGCTAACTGGGCTACAATCTACTCGCGCAGACAACGGCAAACGCGCCGCGACAATGAGCGCGAGAGCAGGGCTCGGCATGACCATGACTATCGCATCGGAACCAAGGTACTGGTCGTGAAGGACATCAGGAAGCTGCCGAAGCTCGCACAACCGACCGAAGGCCCGTACACGGTAACTGCCGTTCACTCGAACGGTACGTTAACCATCAACCGCGGACGCTACGAAGAAACAATCAACCAGCGCCGCGTGAAACCATTCTTCGAAGCAGATCAAGCTTAACGGGACGAGGATGTCATATCCCGCAGGTTTTCGCGTACACGCCGTACTGCAAGGTCCTGAGCCCAACATCAAGTTCAAGTTCAATTTCAAGTTTGTTTAGTTGACACGAGTGCCAACTGCACCTCCCTGAGGCGCCTACACGCAGAGTAGCTAGTCACCTCACTACTCATTCAATCTACTCAGTTTCCAATCTACTCTGGCCTACTCAAGTGCCTCATCGCCTAGCGCGAGAGGTACGGCAAAACCCGTAACCAGCAGCAGCGAACGCGTCCGCCTCATAAGGACTGGTGAAAATGCCGTTCTGGATGCCAGCCATACTGATGTAGCGGCGTACCTGATGATCATCCGTGTCCTCGATCACTGCTAGTGAAATAGCCCCGCCCTGGGAGTGTGCGACGAGGATATAGCCGTCTGTCACGGGCTTAAGACCCATCAATAAAAAGGAAAGAGATTAAGGACGCATAGCACAGAGCCCGTGAACGGCAAGAACAATAACTGACCAATAGCGAACGGCCAAGACAAAAGAATGCCGTTGAAGCAGGCAGAGGCGACGAGTCAATTCCGTTCATTCCGGAAACGACAGCCAAGAGCTCAAGTCGAGCCTTGGTGGCTGCTTTGGTCAAGTAGTTTACTGTGGTTCTTTTCATCACAACAAGACGAAAGACCAACTAACCAAGAATAAAGTTAACCAACACCTGTGCTTTCTCTCATACTACGTGCTACCAACTCACATTAGTCTGAGCAAAGAGTAAGCTCGGACTAAGTGCGACATTATAGACCTTGATGGTGATGACTATTCGCAGTACAGCCCGTCGTGTATTGCGAAGTGACACGGCCCCTGCTCGTCAGCTTCTTGAATTCGAAAGTAGTGACGGACATTGCGTCAGAGCCGGAATTCAAATCATGCTGCAGCATCTAACTTGGGTCAACTCGAGACATCAATTGCCGACATGAGACAGGAAATACAAATCGCAAGGGACAACTTACGTACAGAAATGTCAACTTTGTAACAGTCTCGAAGCCGAGATGCTCGAAATGAAAGGGCACTTGGTCAATCTGGTGCAGAGTTTGACTAACATGTCTACTACATTAAACCAGACCAAAACAATTGCTCAGACGGCACAACAAATGGCCACTGAAGCGCGTGACAACGTCATTTCTTTCCAACAAACTAATGTGGATTCGGGATCGACGATCCAAGCCTCACTTGCGGTCCGTAGTGTGGCACAACACCCTAACAGTGATATCATGGATGGGACTCATGTAGCTCAAACAAGTGCGCCGCGTCTGCGGAAGATGGATGTCAGTCCGCCAACATTCGAGGGTGCCATTGATGGAATCAAGTTGAATAGTTTCTTGTTCCAATTTGACAGCTACAGTATTACAGACAAAAAGGTTACGACCTCCAAGAACACGATAATTTACTCTGTCATGAATTAAATCAATGCGTTCGCAAATCAGCACTGGTGTGGTATGAACGCTATATGACGGACTCAAACACTGTGGAACTATGGAGTGTCATGAAAAGAGAGATGGTCCGTGAGTTTCGTGAGCCGAACTTTAATGATAAAATCCTGAACCAACTGCTCACTCTCAAGCAATCCGGAGGATATCGAGGATATGCGGCGAAATTTCGAGAGCTACAGCGATTTGTTAAGCTTGATGAACAGACAGCGACCAACCTTTTCGTTAATGGGCTTAGTGATATGCAAATGAAGCGTGCTGTGCAACGTAAACAGCCAACAGCGTTATCGGCTGCAGTGCAGAAAGGGTTCTTAGAGTGGGAATTGCAAGAAAAGAAAATCAATTTGAGTCAAACTAGTTTGCGTTCCTGTAATTCCGGAAAATCTCCAGGACATGGAAAAATGAATCACGGTGGAGGAAAACCGACCCAACAGGCAAGTGGAACGGGGAGCATCATTGCTCACGGAAAGCAACCAGTTGTAACACTCTGTAGAAACAAGATCTTCACAAGAAGATCTACGCTCTGCTGGAGACTCTTGTAGTTGACGAGCAGCAATATACATCAGCTACAGCGGATTCTTCAAACTAGCGAGTCCATCAGAAGTCGGGCACTCGGGTGGACGAGATGATGAGAGGCTCGACCAATTAAGTGTTGTGGAGTGTGCATTTCGTGAGGTAAAAGTGGATGATCAAGAAAATCCCGTAAATATCCAAGAAAAACAAATTTTATCTCGGGATTACTTTTGTCTATTGCATACTCGGAGTGTTTTGCAGTGTTCCAAGCAGGACATTTGCATACCGAATTCAAATTTCATTGACAGTGGTGCAACCATCGATGGGGTGAGTCCACAATTCTGCAGATCGAATGACCTTCGTGGAGAAATTGTTGATCACAAAGAATCTATGGAAGTAACGTTAGCAAACAAACAGACGGTGGTGATACCCAAACAAACAGTGAAAATTACGTTGTACCTGGATGACTTTCCCCCTTATACAAATGACTTTCTTGTGATTGACGTACCCGAAGAACAAGACATTCTACTTGGAATGCCCTGGTTGAGAAAGGTGAACCCGGACATCGACTGGGTTACGGAACGAATACAACCGCGGGTAAAGCAGGAAATGAGGGAGGAAGCACACCAATCAAGAAAAAGAAAAGTATAAAGCTCAAAGTGAAGACCCTTCATAAGCCAAAACAACCGGCGGTGAAGATTGGTGGGGAGCGACATCCCGTCTCTCCTCAGCGGGTGAACGGCGATGAGAAAGAAAAGTTGACCAGTGGTTTCTATGCGGTTCATAGTTGAATGACGAAGTTTATAAGTGATAAGCAGTTCCGAAGGATGTTAAAGAAGCCAAAGACATCGAGTTCGTCTTCGTGACCCGAGCCAAGACAGAAAAAGAAAAAGGGGATGAAAATGCACAACCTGTTACTATTAGTGACTATCAAGGACATCCTGTCTATCCCGTGCTTTTACGACATCAAGCAATCTTTCAGCAGAAATTGCCGTCATGTTTACCACCTCGTGAGCATGGCGAACATCAAATTGACATCGACACGAACGAAGCAATATTCCGTCGGCAGTGGAGACAGTCTCCCGCGCAAGAAAAGGTTATCACAGACTGGGCTATGGAAATGCTAGCAGCTGGGCTAATTAGACCATCAACTTCTCCACACGGCGCACCCTCCTTTTGTGTTAAAAAGCCAGTAGGGTGGCGAATTGTTCATGATTACCGTGCACTAAATTCCCACACTGTTAGACGTACATTACCTATGCCAAGAAAAGACAAGATCGTCGATAAAATGCAAGGTTCCTTTTGGTTTTCGTGCATGGATCTACTGAGTGGGTATTATCAATTTCGATTGCGAGACACAGATATACCACTTACAGCGTTCCAAACACCCGATGGTTCGTATGAATACTTAGTATTACCAATGGGACTCTCAAATGCTCCTGCCACGTTTAGCGCTGGCATCCGCCGCATTCTAGCCGACCTCAGCGAAATATGTCAATCCTATTTTGATGAAATTTATGTTCACACACGATCTCGGAGCATTGATGATCATTTGTTGGCATTGGACTGTGTTCTTGGTCGTTTAGAAGAGCATAAATTTTTCGTGAAATTAAGTAAATGCGTTTTCTGCGTAGTCGAAATACCCTGTTTGGGGGATTACGTCGGCAGAGCTGGAATTCGCATTGACCCAGCAAAGGTGAATGTTTTAAGAGATTGGCCATTGCCCCGTACCCGTAGCGAACTGCAGACGTTCATGGGTATGGCGGTCTATGTGCAAAGATTCTGCAATGACTTCGCCAACAATGCAGCTCCTCTTTTTGACCTTTTAAAAGGAAATGGCAAACAGAAAATTGTTTGGACGGATTCTCTTCGAAAAAACTTTGAGTTCCTGAAGAAATCAATTGGATCGACACCGATACTAGTTATTCCAGATTTCGATCGGCCATTTCATACGCGCGTGAATGCAAGTGATTTTGCAATAGGTGGTGTTCTCTTTCAAGAAAAGGGCGAGGGTACATTACGAGTAGAAAGACCAGTGGCATTTGGAGGAAGAAATTATAAAGATGCCGAAAAAAACTATTCATATTCGAGAGAAAGAGTTATTGGCGATATTATTCGGACTACGTTTGTGGCGAGTTTATCTCCTGGACAAACCGTTCATCGTAGAAACTGATCATCGTTCATTAGAGACCCTCTTCACTCAAAAGACTATTTCACGTCGAGTTGCGCGCTGGTATGACGAATTAAGTGAGTACCCGATAACATTTCGGTACATACCAGGAACGGAGAACGCAGTAGCAGATGGCATATCTCGCAGACTAGAATTTGCCGGGAGTAAAAGTGTGACTTTGACATCCGTTTCAACTAGACAGCACATCCGTCGAGGGGTGAAAAGAGATTTGGTAAGTTTGGTAAACGAAGCTGTGGGCAGGTATGGCGAGGACCCATTTACAGCGACTGTGCAACAATTGCTAAAAGGGAACTCGACAACGACTAAGTTTTCAATATGACATATCCAGCGATATAGCTTAGTCAACGAGCAAATTTTATATCAAACTCAGAACGACGAGCAACCGAGGCTAGTGTTGCCAAACATTTGTGAGATAATTGATGCTGTTCTGCATGAATTTCATGATGCTAAGTGTTATAATAATCCGGGAGTCGAACGTACGCTACGACTGGTTGAACCGCACTACTATTGGCGCTCGATAGAGAAATCTATCCGTGTTTATGTTAGTTCGTGTGAAGTTTACCAACGAATTAAATCCCGAACAACAAAACCACCGGGGTTGCTACGCTCCCATCCAATTCCATCGGCGAGGTGGACGCATCTTGCGATGGACTTTATCGTAGCATTGCCAAAGACGACATCGGGGTTTGATGCAATAATGATAGTTACTGACAGACTATCATACCTACTACAACTACAGCGACTGCATTGGAAACAGCACAGCTTTATCGGGATCGAGTGTTTGTACTGCATGGGCTACCCGAGGAAGTTCTGTCTGATAGAGATTCCAAGTTCACTTCAGATCTCTGGACCACATTATGTGAGATGCTTGGTACGAGACAAAATCTGACTGCTGCATTCAGACAACAAGCAAATGGGACCACGGAGCGGGCAAATCGAACCATTGAGAATTTCCTTGGGGCATTTAGCAACAGCAATTGTGATGATTGGGATACAATGCTTTCATCAGCAGAGTTTGCTTATAACTCTCGCTATCAGGCTTCTATCAAGATGAGTCCCTTCCAAGCATATTTAGGTTACCTTCCGGTGACACCAGCATGCCGAGTATTTTGAAATCAAGAAAATCAAGAGTTACAGAGTACTGGCTATTCTCTTGGCAATGAATTCTTTGAGCGACAGAAAGACATACTAGCTCAAGTTCGCAGGCAGTTGCAGTCATCTCAAGACAAAATGAGTCGAATCTATGATAAAAACCGACCAATTCAGGAGTTTAAGATTGGTGATCGTGTACTTCTGTCGACTACAAATTTGACCACATTCCATGCTGGTACATCGAAAAAGAAGCTTGGTCCTCGTTGGATCGGACCGTATATAGTGTTGGCTCGTGTTGGACATGATTATTACCAGCTGGAATTACCAACTCGCGTAAAATTGCACCCGATTTTTCACACATCATCTCTTAAACCGTATGTGGCTTCTTCGCGCGGAGATCAGACCTTGTTCAAGGTACTGCTCCCTGACGGAACAGAGGGAGAACTAGTTGAGGATATTGTGGGGTATCGTAAACGAAAAGGAAAGAAGGAGTATCAAGTGAAATGGATTGGACAAGTTGGGTTGACGTGGGAACCCCTTAAGAACTTGGAGTACGTACTCGACTTGGTAAATCGTTACCACCAAACTCAGAGATCAAGGAAGAAAACACGCAAATCTCATAGGTAAAACTTTCCTTTCGCGGACGGCATGTCACGGGCTCAAGACCCATCAATAAAAAGGAAAGAGATTAAGGACGCATAGCACAGAGCCCGTGAACGGCAAGAACAATAACTGACCAATAGCGAACGGCCAAGACAAAAGAATGCCGTTGAAGCAGGCAGAGGCGACGAGTCAATTCCGTTCATTCCGGAATCGACAGCCAAGAGCTCAAGTCGAGCCTTGGTGGCTGCTTTGGTCAAGTAGTTTACTGTGGTTCTTTTCATCACAACAAGACGAAAGACCAACTAACCAAGAATAAAGTTAACCAACACCTGTGCTTTCTCTCATACTAAGTGCTACCAACTCACATTAGTCTGAGCAAAGAGTAAGCTCGGACTAAGTGTGACACCGTCATTGAAAGCCGAGTTATTGGCCACGACATCGCGCACTGCTTGGACGGCCATCGGCAACTGAGTGATAAGTGAGTTGGTCGAGCACTCGTTTTCACGAAAGCCGAGGGCGACAGCTATGCGTCCTTCTGCTGTGAGGTTTGCAATAAAGTTGTCGCCGTGTGAGCTGTTACCAGCGACACCGTGAATAAAGATCACTGGCAAGTTAGAAGCTGCCGAGGTGAAGCAGGCGGTGCAGGCTGTGAGCGCGAATAAGATTGGGTTGCGGAGCATCGTTTGGAGTGAAGTCTGGATGCGGAGACGATGGAAAATTCAAGCGTGAGCTCCATTTTCATGTGCTTCAGACTGTTTAGCGTTCTTGACAACTGCAAACCAAGTCGGTTAGGAAATTGCAGTTGACATCATCATCACATGGATGATGGAGATACTATGCATCCAAGCAGTAATAAATGTAAAACGGTAACGCAATTATACGTATGAGGGTTGTCGGTGTAACGCAGATACGGACCAGATTCATGAACGTGATCAACAGCGGTACATTATCGAATGTCTGTACGACAATGTCTTTGCTCAACACATGTTTGATGATTATTCGAGTCTTCAACTCGAAACTCCATCATCAGCGTCGTATCTTCAACGCGGCTCATGCACCAGAAGTTAGTGGGGGGAGTAAGAAGCGTCTTGGAGCGACTAGAGTCACATGCGCAGAGTGATAGTTGGCTAAAGAGGCTTCAGCAACAAACACCAAAGCAACTATGGAATCTTGACGATGTTGCTGTGACAGCAGACACCTCTTGATCGCACTAAACAAGAAACTCATAAAATATCACGCACTAGGTTTGTAAAGCCTGTAATTGAGCAGTAAGGACATCAGTTACCAACTCCAGCAATATCAGGATCATAATAGTCTCACTAGCCCACATTTTATAATAACACATTTGCTAATCCAAATGTTGGACTTACAACTAATTTGATGTCACATATCTGGGAAGGTTTATTTGCCATGGGGTAATAGGCTACTAGCCGAGCGCCACCGCTACGTGGCGGGAGTCATTGTTTGTTTGGTGTCCGTTTCGTTCGTGCTATGCATTCACTACACTACTGTATATATTTTGTACGCTTGATACTGTATATCACGGCGATCACGCAAGGTACGGCGAACATACAAGACTTTCGTAAAAACTCTATCAGCATGTCTTAGCATTAAACGCGACACCACTTCTAACAAAAGACTCCATTTTATTCAACATCGACAATCCCTTCGATCATAGGTTCTGGAGGCTCCATTTGCATCGCGGGGTCCTATTGTTGCAAAAAGTGGCAACTTTTTGCAACATTCCAAGCCATTTTGCTGTTGTTGTCCCGAAATGTGAAATACAGTAGTACTACTATTTAGATTCGATTCATTTAGATACGATTGAGCCACCCAATGAGATTCGACCAGATCTTATATAACATAAACTATAAAACTAAATTTGTAATTCTTATTACAGACCAAATTACCTAATTAACTACTCAGTCGTGGGTGGTGTGGACCACACCGTAGGTCGGTGGCTGAGGCCCAACCAATAGTATTTGACCTACATATTTAGAAAAAATTATAGTTAATTTGTTATTTGTATTACTGTGACGGGGTCACACGAGCACCTTGCTTGAGGAAGCGTGCTATCAAGAGTATACACACTCTAAGTGAACGGCAGTTCACAAGTCCTGGTCTTAGGGGACTTAATAGCTAGTTTAGAGTAGGTTTAAGACTGATTTATATTTACCGTCGAATGACAAAAGACTTGCATACCGATGACAAAACTAATGCATACTCGAGACAAAACTCATCCACTTCAAAAACGCTGGAATGGATAATTTTGTCATCTATATGAGTCATATGATACCATGTGAGCCATATGATGGTATTCGGAAGTGGTACTCTACACTCGGGGCAACACCGGTATCGGAGTCATCCGCACTATTGCGTCTTGCTACCATTTCGTCCATCTTGAGATGACGCGACATTGTTCGTGGGTGGACCTTAACTTTGTAGGTTAGATTAATGTAGGAGCAAGTACGTTCCAGAGATGTTATGTTGAAGATAAATTGAAAACGCGCGACAGCAAATAACATCCCCCGCGTTAATTTGACACGGCGGTCAGTTTTATTGCGTCTACGACTCGCTGATTTATTCAGGTGCCGCGACACTGTGCTCTGGAAAGACCCCACACGCCTTCCGATCGCTTTTTGTGACTCAGTTCTGTGGTGTTGCAGAACGCGCAAATCCGTCAGATATGGGTAAATATCACGCAGCCACAACAATCGCCGAGTTAGGTCGGCGTTTGTCGGCCTGCGCTGGGTTATCCCCTAGCGGTTCGGCCCTTCCGGGACAGCTGGTGTCTCGCTTCCGCCGAGTACCAACCAACCAAGCCAGCCAATAATATGGTATCCCGTACCCTCCACCAAAGGATGGACGACGGCGCGTTAGCGCTTTTACGGGTCGCCGAGGCAAACGCTACCCGGCTGAAAGAGTAGCGGTACCCGGGCTGTACGGTATACCGACCCGCCGAGCTCGGCGGGGTTTGTTCTTCGCGCTTGGCGAGACACGCCCTTCCCCGGGCCAACCTAATCTCTTGGCGCTACCAGTCAGAACGCTACAAGCTATGCCTCTCGAGTTCGGACGATAGACATAATCCGGCCGTGCAGGGACTTACCGGAAGAGTGTACACGTGTTCTGGACCTAGAAAATTCTGCTCTGTTTAATACTAGGGGCTTAAACCCCTTTTCTGATTTCTAATTGGTTCCTATACAAATATCTAGTGAAATAGAGTCGTTATAGATCTTGCCGACCTTTCAGCCCAGTCGAAGCGACTGTTCCTGGCGCTCCCGATGGTCGTTAGTCCCTGCGCCTGGTTCCATCTTCTTCTTGTAGCTGTGGAGGTGCTATAGCCGAGTCGTGGGTCTCGGCTTCTCCCTCTAAGAGATCACCAGCCGAGTCCGTACCGTAGACCACCGCTCCTGAGCTCCTTTAAAGCCGAGCTCTGGTGAGTCGCAATCCTGTACCGTTGGCCACGGCTCCTTAGACTCAGCCAAGGGCCAAACTTGTTGTTCGCTACATCACAGTTCCCGCAATCTCCATAATAACGGCATGATCTCCTTCGGTAAGTCTCGGCTTCTGTGGTGAAGTGGATTTGAAAGATTTGGCATTGGAATATCCAGGAAAGATCCGATTTAGACGTGATCGGACCTGACGTGATGTGATTGGAGTAGATGACGAGCTGATGTGCGTGGATCTGGTTACGGATCCAGTTGATGGACAAGATTGATGGAGATTAATGGTGCCCCGGGTGGGACGCGATAGATGTATTGACACACGATCTATACATATACCCAGATCCGAAGGGTTGGGAAGATGACATAAGGATATGGATGATATGGGACTGGCCTGATTACGAGATGGGTGTGGCAGTGTGTCTATTTACGCTATGAAAACCGGTGATCTAAGTCTGGATGCCGGGATCTAAGCTATAATCTATAGCCGTGAAGACTAGATCGGTAGGTATATCAGGTTCCATTCAGGGAACTTGGATCACGATCTGTGGGCCTAGATCTATAGGCGGATCCGGGTGATCTAGGACCTAGAGATATTGTGGCAAAGCTGGACGATGATTGGAGGATTAACAGCATGGAGTAAGCTTGGGTATATTATGATCATACTTATTACGAAGTATTATCACTGGATCATACATGGAAACCCCAGATCAAGGAGATCAAGGAGATCTAGCCGATCTGGAATTGGATCAGCATGATCTAGCCTTATTAAGGCATGATCTGACTCGGGAGACGCGTGATCTGGACATTATGGTGGGTGATTACGATATTGGAGAAAGGAGAAGGCCAGATCATAACATTGCGACTAGTGATCTAATGTTTATGGTCCAGATCCAGGGTGATCTGCAAAGATGTCGACTGCCATGATGGTGAGGACAAGAAAGGACAAGAATCAGGATAGCGTAATCAGTCGATGTGTCGTTAAGGATAGGATACAGGATGGGATAGGTCTTAACATTAAATCAGAACCGAATTTGCATCGTACAACACAAGTGCTTCGCTACGCGCCTGGAAACGGGAACTACATTGGCCCTACGGTATTAATAGCGATTTAGGTGTATAGATCTAGGGTGGTTGATAATATCTAGATAATATATTGGCTAGATCCAACCTCCTAGTATCTTACCCTAAGTGCAGATCCAAGATCCCGGTATTAATTGCTTAGCCGGTAGATCTTCGGTTTCTCAAGTATCAAGATCGCGCTATAGGAAGCGCCAAGCAATCAAAGGACCCCGCGTAAAGGGAAATCGACACCAAAGGAATTACTACAAGGCCGGATCTAGATCTAGGCCGCCGGATCCAAGCTTGATCTAATCGCTTGGACTCCGGATCTACTGGCGAGTGGTGTGAAGACTCCCACGCTACTCTACGACCCCAACGTCACGCCAAGACGTTCAACTAACACCGATCGAGCAACTTAGCAGTCACCAACAGAGGAAGATCCAGCCCAACCGACGGGTACACAAGGTGAGCAAGTTCAGCAGATCACGGATCATCGGAGGACCCCCTTCGTTAGTCGGTGTCCGGGCATTGGTGGGAAGTTGGATCTAGCGATCTCGCAGATTTTGCTGATCCCGCTACACCACACTTCTTCTGACCGAAGCCAGCAACACGTCTTAGCTGCAGCTCTTCTGATGCTGTCATCACGTGCTCCCCTCCTTCCACAGCTAGACGCAGCTGATCAAGTAGACGTTGCTGATCCACCCTTTTCCGATCTAGTCATTCTATTTGCTTTCTAGTCTTTTCGGCAGCAAGCTGGGCGTGCTGATACGCCATCGTGAGCTCCTCGATTTGGCGTTTGGCCCGCTGACGAGCATGCTGTTCGGCGACCTGTCCTTGCTGCTGAAGCCGACGACGGGCTGACGCCTCCTGCACAATTGACTGACGAGACTGGATGGCTACGTGCTGCAACTCAGAATCTATGACAACTCCAGACGACAGTCGTGGAACCGAAGTTGGCAGTGTGCGGGGTCTTCCTCGTGTCATATTGCGAAATGGGAGCAACGCGGCTGTACCAGTTGCATTGCGTTTCTACAGAATGCTACGTTTCATTAACACATATTCATTAGTTTTGTCAACAACGGAATGGATGAGTTTTGTCTCGTGTATGCATTAGTATTGTCATCGGTTTGCAAGTCTTTTGTCATTCGACGGTATAGTTAATTGGGTCATTTGGCCTGTAATACAAATAACTAATTAACTATAATTTGTTCTATATATGCATATAAAAGTAGGTCAAATACTGTTGGTTGGCCCTCAGCCACCACACCTACGTGTCAGTGGTGTGGTCCACACCACACACAACTAAGTATTCACAAAACGTATATACTGTCAGAAGTATATCTACTTCTAGAGGCGGTACCCTATCTGGGGTACCCCTCATGTAACCCCGTTACATCCTCCCCCACTTAGGTTAGGAGACCCCAACCAATGAGGAGCTAGGAAGAGAGTGCCGCTTTCTTTCCTTCTCTTGTCGACATCCATCGACGAGCCACCGTTGTGGCTTTGTAGCTTTCATTAAACCTTTTGCGCTAGTGTCAAGACACCGAGGTTTCCACGTCAACCTCTTAAGCATGCCACGGAAGGCTAGCTCCCACGGCGCTTCAGCGCCCTCTAAGTCTAAGACCGCGAGGTCGAAGACGGCTAAGGGCCAAGTTGAAAGACAAGGCCGCTCCGCGCAAGGAAGTCGGCAAGGCAGCTTCCGAGGCAGGTAGCAAGCGTACCGCTGCTGCTGCCAAACAAGGAGGGAGCCCGCGACCCAGTCGCTCGCGCTCCTTGTCGCCCGACGATATGCCGAACCCTCTGTTCACCTATCGGGACCACAGTCCTGCAGAGTCCCCTGTTTTCGATATCCCTATGATCACGGGATCAGAGTCTGATGGGGACTCTCCTGGATCCACTAAGGACCCAACTCCTTCGCAGGACGCTCCTTCACAGGACGCTCCTGCACAGGAAGCTCCTGCTGATGATGCTGAATCATCCGAGGCAAAGGCAGCTTCGACGAGCTCGCCTGCCAAGAACCTTACCTTAGCCGAAGGTAAGGCTCGAGCCCAAGCTGCGAAAGCGGCTTCTTCAAAGCGGGCTGATGAGGGCGCTGCTGCTGCTAAGAAGCGCGCAGCCCCTGAGACTCGTCGCGAGTCTGCTTTCTCGAAAGACTACCACAGTCTATTCGACTCTTCTTCGGATGAGGCCGAAGAGGAGGGGGTGTTACCGAGCCCCAAGAGATCTCCAATGATCTTGATGAACAGCAGGAGCGCTATCAAGCTGCTCAACTGCAAGGCGCTCCTGCGCCTCCCACGCCGGTGAATCCTCATGGATACTATCCACCGGATGCAGGGTCTGGGTCTCCTTTGTTCCTGGAGCACCTCAAGTCCCCTCGTGGTCTAAACCATGGGCGCACTTCACGTGGCGCCTACGAGCGCGCCTTGGTTCATGATGAACCACTCTTTGTCAACGACATCGAGGCCGCTAGGTGTGTGCTGCTTGCACCACACCGAATTCCTCTTAAGGAATTCACGAGTCTCCGGAAGAAACCAGTAGACCGTGGTGGGCTCTTCCCGTGTGGGGTTACCCCTGGATACAACCCGAAAACACTACGACCCAATCCCAGGCAGAAGACCTGTTCTGGAGATGGGTTTCTCTAAAGAACTTTACAGTTCAGGAGTTGAAAGAACTCCGGGAAGATCGCCTGCTGTCCTATGTCTTGGACCAGCGAGATCTTCGAATTGAGTTTGCCCACTTAGTCGCTAAGCGGCAACTCCACTCCGTTATGGAGGGACTTAGACAGCAGTCTAAGTCCAGCGCTCAAGACGAGCGCGGGTACAGTTCCGTCAATCCAGGGACCGTACACCGTAAGGCGGCTAAGAAGCCGCGGACCCGGTTGTTGTCGATCCCAGATCTCAACAGCCTTCGGGCAGTCAACACGGAGCCGGTCTTCCGGCTCCCACGAGTTCTGTGACGAGGGGTATCCCCGCCACTCCACAAGCAGTTGGTGCTTCCCAGAGCGCCGCCGTCCTCGGGTGACCCGCTATACATGGACGTGGAGCTCTCCGTTCCGATCAAGGAGCTCTCACATATGAGGCTCCTTCTCAGCCGTATCCTTCTGGACCCTCAACTTCGGGTCGGGACTCTGTGGGGCCCCTGTTAAGCGACGAGGTCCGTCAGGTTCGCGATCGAGATAGCTCTTGGGCTGGGACCTGGTGGTCAGGATGCTGCTCTGGCTGGCAAGCCGGAGGCCTTCGAGGCCCTCCGTCAAGACGTGGACACTCTTGGTCGTGAGACTCATGAGCTCCACGGACGCGTTGACCGCCGATTTCCTGCTTCCGCCCTGAAGGAACTCCGTCGAGGCTTAGAGGCTCTAAGCCATGAGGTGCATGGTCGGATGCCCTCTTATGAGCCGCAGGGGTACTCGTACCACTCGGCTTATGGGTATAGCTCTTACCCGAGCTCTTCCCATTCGGTACCGTCATACCCTTCGTATGACTCGCGTGGGTACCAGCCTGTATATCATTCGCAGGCTTCGACACCGGCAACTCCGGTTGTCCAGAGAGCTCAGCCTCGTTTCGAGGAGGTGAGCTCTCACCTTGGCCTTCCTCCGTCCGAGAAGGAAGACCCAGCGGATCGTGATACCGCTTAAGACGCCCCACGTAGAACGTCGGGTGCGTCGCCATTGACTTCGGAAGGTCAATGGTATACGCCGCGCCATGTCTGGCCAGGACCGCGATGGGTCCAATGAAGCGGTGCTTCAACTTGTTGCTCCCTACGGAGCTAACCAAGTTTATAGGTAGATTTTTAGTGTCTAACAACACCAATTCACCTTGTTTAAACACACTTAAGTTTCCTCTTGCATGTTTATCTGAGTACTCCTTCTGTCTGTCTTAGGCTGATGCCATTGCATCTCTAACCCGGCTGATTAGCGTCAGCCTGTTGTCTATGAAGGATGACATCTGTCTTTCTAAAGACTCGGGCTCTATTTCTGAGACCTGGGAGGAAAAGGCTTTCCGAGCCTCTCCCCCACTTACGATGGAGGCCACGGTGCCTCCCCGCAAGGTTAGCGGCACCTGGGGGTGTCGTAACCCATTCAAATAGAACGGGGTAAACCCCGTTGATGCGTGTACCGCATTGTTGAGTGCAAACTCAACCATAGGAAGTTGGTCCGACCAGGATCGAGGTGCTTCCGCACAGATACTGCGAAGAGTATCTTCGAGCACGCGGTTGACGCGCTCCGTCTGGCCATCCGTCTGCGGATGGTCCGCAGTTGACATCGTCAACTTAGTTCCCAACAATTGGAACAGGGTGTCCCAAAACGCACCCGTGAAACGCGGGTCTCTATCCGAGACTATGGTCTCTGGTAGACCATGACAGCGGAACACGCCATCTAGGAACAGCTGTGCAGCTTGTTTCCCGGTGACCTTGTCACGTACCGGAGCAAGATGCACCATCTTGCTCAAACGGCAGGCAAACACCAATATGCCGGTGTTGCCCTTGTCATCGGCCGGTAGGCCGAAGGCGAAGTCGAGACTCCTCGACTTCCAGCAATCTGCTGGTACAGGTAGGCTCTGCAGTGGAGCCGAGGCGTGGCCCGAAGGCTTCACCCTCTGACATGTTTCACATGTCTTGACATAGTGTGCCACCCACTTATACATGCGGGGCCACCAAAATGTCTGAGAGACCATTTGGTAGGTCTTCTCCCGGCCAAGATGGCCACTTGTCGGCGCATCATGCGCCTCTAGAAGTATGTCAAACTTCAGATCCTCGTCGTTTGGAACGACAACCCGAGGAGGATCCCTAGGGTCTACTCTGTAATGGAGTAACCCTTCGGCCAGCTCATAACGATGGAGCTGCGCCCGCTGTCGAGGCGAAAGCCTGTCGACTTTGGCGTCCTTGCCATCGGACAAGAACTGCACCAGTGGCGTGTAGTTCTCGTCCTCCTGATACGCCAAGCGAATCCGATCGTAGAGATCTGTCGTGACCCGACTGATATGAGCTAGCTCATAGTCAGGTCGACGCGACAATGCATCGGCAAGCACATTGAGCTTGCCCGGCTTGTATTCAACGCGGAAGTTGTATTCCGCGAAGAATGACAGCCACCTCGCCATCCGCTGCGACAGATGCGGCGAGTTGGTGGCAGTCCGCAAGGACGCGTGATCAGTGTAGATCACAAAGGGCCTCGTGCCCAAGAGATGAACTCTAAACTTGACAAGAGCGTACTTCATTGCAAGTAGCCCCTTGTCATGAACGGGATAGTTCCGCTCGGCAGCCTTCAGCTGCCTGGACTGGAAGGAGATGACACGTTCGTGTCCTTCATCGTCCTTCTGCAACAGCGCACAGCCTATTGCATAGTCAGAAGCGTCACAGACGACGCTAAACGACTTGTTTTCGTCCGGCAAGGCCAGGACTGGCGCTTGCTGTAAGCTCGCCTTGATGCTGTCAAAAGCATCCTGGTGCTGTTGCTCCCAGACCCAGTCGGCATCCTTCTTTAAGAGATCCGACAAGGGTCGAGCTAGTTCAGCGTACCCTGCGCTGTACTTGTGAAGGTAGTTGGCTAAGCCCAACCACTTCCGGAGGTCCTTCTGCGACCTCGGGGTTGGCCAAGCCGCTATGGCCTTGACCTTCCCTGGATCGGCGCGTACGCCGACCCTGCTGACAAAGCAGCCGAGGACTTTTATCTCCTCAGCTGCAAAGACGCACTTGTCGATGTTAGCATAGCGCTTGTTAGCTCTCATGACCTCAAACACTCGACGGAGGTGCTTCAAATGCACCTCCATAGCCGTCTGGCCACCTTCTGCACGGCTATGGACGAATATATCGTCGAAGTACGTCTGAGCGAACGTACGTAATGGTCTAAACAATTGTGTGACCAAGCGATTGAACGTCGCTGGGGCATTCGATAGCCCCTGTGGCATCACTAGCCACTCCCAGAGCATCCCACTCGGGGTGCTCACTGCGGTGAGAGGAATGTCACTCTCCCGCATCAGGATCTGGTAGTATCCGTCTACCAGATCCAGGGCGCTGTACAGCGTACAACCCGGCATATTGTTCAGCAACACGTCCTTGCGAGGGATCGGCGTCTGTGCCGGTACCGTCGCACTGTTCAACTTGTTATAAGCGTGAACCAGACACCACTTCCCGTTCGGTTTACGCAGAAGGTTGGCGTCGAGTGCGGGGACTTCGACTCCCGCACCATGCCCGACTTCGCCTTCTCGGCGAAGAAGGCATCTATGACCTCGTACTGCTCGCGAGGTAGTGACCACTGCCTCGCGACACAATACTTGTGCCAGGCATGAGGTCAATCTCGTGCCGAACTCCCCGATCCGGCGGGAGTTGGGATGGTGGGTGCTTCGACACCACATCCGAGTACTCCTTCACAAGAGGATACACTGGATCCTCCGGGTTCTTGAGGAGTTCAGAACTCAAGTGAGTTGAGCGCTACTTCGTGAACTCTTCCATGACGTCTTCGCTTTCACGGAGGAAGAGTTCAAACCTTCAGGAGAGGTCTCCGGTTTGATGAGCGCCATCTCCGCAATCTCTCCGGCCTTCAACTCGGCCAGGAAGTCCTTCATGGACAATTCCTCGAGGTTCAGTAGTGCTGACACCTCTGGCAGTGCCTCCAGATGGACGAACACCTGCCCTAACTTGACGACCGGACACGCCGTCGAAGACATGGCATTGCTCTTCGACCGGCCGTGCCGGTGGAGTCTCAGACTCCGAGTGTGGTACTTGGTTATCCACACGGGAGGTGCTCAACGACACCTCCGCACTCGTACTGGTCTTCTTGACCCCGCGTGAAACTCTGTTACCCACGCTAGAGACGCTTGCTGCGCTCTCGATCTTCTTCTCGGTCTCTTCGACCTCGTGTGGAACTATGTTACCCACACCGGAGGCGCTCTCAGCGTCCTCCCCAGCAGCCTCAGCTGCTTGCGGACCTATGTTACCCGCTTGCGGAACTACGTTACCCGCCTGTGGACCTATGTTACCCACTTGTGGACCTATGTTACCCACACAGGAGACGCCTTTAGCGCTCTCCTCAGCAGCTTCTGCTGCTTGCGGACCTATGTTACCCGCCTGGTCAGTGCCGTCCGGCACTGACACAGTCGAAGCCCATACGGCGCGACGACTCTTAGCGTTGGGACTTGCCGTCGTGGCAATCCCACACGCTTGGCAATGAGCCTTGGTCTCACGACCGGTTGTGAGGGTCATCGCAACATCTTCGTTGGAGTCAGTGACTCCCAATACTTCTTCGGGCGCGTGAGCGCCTTGGCGACCATCTCTGGCGCCCCAGTCCCGAACAGAGGTGGGAACATTACTCACCAAAGCTCTGTCGGAGACTACGGGCCGGCTAGCCCCAATGGCTTTGCCACGCCAATCGATCCAGGGCTCGTGCTTTTCGAGCCACGGCATGCCCAGGATCAAGTCGTACTTGTCCATGTCTAGGACAAGGAACGACTCCGTGCTGTCAAAGTCCTCAAACTTTACAGCAAGGTTCATCCGGACCCCAGGTACGTTAACCACCGTACCATCGGCCAGTCTCACCGAGACCTGGCCCCTGCCTTCGCTTTCACACAAAGCGTCGGCATACTTGTCGCTATTTCGTGCGACCGTCTGGCGTCGAGCAAAGTTCGTCGACGCCCCAGAGTCAATCAGGACTCTAAAGGGATCTCCATATCCCCGTACACTCGCGTGTACCACGAGCAGTCCGCCGCTGCTCTTTCTCGTCTCGAGAGCACCCAGGCTCTCAGGGGCTAAGCCTCCATGGCGTGCGCCGTCCGCACTCCTACCATGGGGACTTAGATCTTCCCCAGTAGGGCGCCCCGCCCCTACTGGTGACCCCAGTTCCCCTGGCCCTTGGGTCGCGGCTTCTGCCACGGGCCCCTCGAGCCCCTAGGTTTGGAAGGGAACTTCCTTTGCCCTCCCGCAGGGCAGGCACGTTGCATGTGCCCGAGCTTCCCACATCCGCAGCAACGGATGGAGCTCTGGACGGCCGTACCCAGCTCCATGGGTACCGGCCCGGTGCTAGCTCCAGCTGCTGGAGCTCCTTGCACTGCGCCTGACGACGCATTGTGGACTTGCCACACCGACGTAGGAGTACGAGCCTGTCGGTGGCTGTACTCCTCTTGGAGGGCGATCTGGATCGCCTCCTCCATAGTGTTCGCATGCACGCGGAACAACTGTGTGCGGGATGGGCCCACCCTCAGGCTGTAACGTTACATGAAAGTAACGTTACATGAAAGGGGTACCCCAGAAAGGGTACCGCCTTTAGAAGTAGATATACTTCTGCGAGTATTTGTTTTAATACTCTGATGGAGTGGTGTGGGCCACACTGTGGTGTGAGCCACACTACTGCCACGTAGGTTCGGTGGCTGAGGGCCAACCAATAACATTAAACCTACCTTTTATATGCATAATTAGGATAAAGTATAGTTAATTAGTAATTTGTATTACAGGCCAAATGGACCTAATTAACTATAAATAAATCAGTCTAAAACTTACGCTAAACTGGCTATTAAGTCCCCTTAAGACCAGGGACTAGTGAACTGCCGTTCACTTAGAGTTTGTATACTCTTAATAGCACGCTTCCTCTAAGCAAGGTGCTCGTGTGACCCCGTCACACTTGGTAGCGCTTGTAGTCAATCCACGCCTACGCGGGTAGATTGACTACCTGAATCCTCTGTGGCTCCTACAAGGTAAGCCAGGATGGATAGAGGGGAGTTCCCTCATTTGACCGACTCTCAGTTTGAGTCGGTCCGGAAGATGGTGGGCATTTTTGGAGGAGATGCCCTCCGAAGCTTGGCGGCTGCTACACCGGCCGAGCAGGTCGAACGCATCGAGGCGTTCGACACGTACGAGAGAGGGCTTATCGCCCACGTACAGGGGCTGCAGACCCCCGTGGCTGAGATGAAGCCAGCCCAACCTAAGCCGTTGAGGCTTAAGGTTAACCCTTATGAGGGAGGGAGGGAGAGAACCTCCACTTCTGGGTCAGAGAGGTAGAGCTCGCGATGGACGCGGCTCTAATCTCGACCGACCGACTTCGAGTCGCTTTCGCCCTGTCCAACCTAGGAGGTCGGATGAAGACCTAGGCTCACACGCGCGAGGCGACAACGCCGGGTTGTTTCACAACCTGGGCTCAGCTGTGTCAACAGCTTAGAGCCGCCTTCCTTCCGGCGAACTATGAGTATCGCCAGCGCTCGCGCTTCCTTGCCTGTAAACAAGGGAAGCGTGAGCTGCATGAGTACATCCAGGAGATGCGAGTACTCGCTGCATCTCTGGTGGGGAACCCCCTACCTGAACACATCAAGGGGACAGTGTTCATGGATGGCCTGAAAGTGGCTCATCCCGCACTCAGTTGTTCCGCGTGCATGCGGAAACTATGGAGGAGGCGATCCAGATCGCCCTCCCAGAGGAGTACAGCCACAGACAGGCTCGTACTCCTACGCCTGTGTGGCAAGGCCACAATGCGTCAACAGGCGCAGTGCAAGGAGCTCCAGTAGCTGGAGCTAGCACCGGCCCGGTACCCATGGAACTGGGTACGGCCGTACAGAGCTCCATCCGTTGCTACGGATGTGGGAAGCTCGGGCACATGCAACGTGCCTGCCCTGCGGGAGGGCAAAGGAAGTTCCCTTCCAAACCTAGGGGCTCGAGGGGCCCGTGGCAGAAGCCGCGACCCAAGGGCCAGGGGAACTGGGGTCACCAGTAGGGGCGGGGCGCCCTACTGGGGAAGATCTAAGTCCCCATGGTAGGAGTGTGGACGGCGCACGCCATGGAGGCTTAGCCCCTGAGAGCCTGGGTGCTCTCGAGACGAGAAAGAGCAGCGGCGGACTGCTCGTGGTACACGCGAGTGTACGGGGATATGGAGATCCCTTTAGAGTCCTGATTGACTCTGGGGCGTCGACGAACTTTGCTCGACGCCAGACGGTCGCACGAAATAGCGACAAGTATGCCGACGCTTTGTGTGAAAGCGAAGGCAGGGGCCAGGTCTCGGTGAGACTGGCCGATGGTACGGTGGTTAACGTACCTGGGGTCCGGATGAACCTTGCTGTAAAGTTTGAGGACTTTGACAGCACGGAGTCGTTCCTTGTCCTAGACATGGACAAGTACGACTTGATCCTGGGCATGCCGTGGCTCGAAAAGCACGAGCCCTGGATCGATTGGCGTGGCAAAGCCATTGGGGCTAGCCGGCCCGTAGTCTCCGACAGAGCTTTGGTGAGTAATGTTCCCACCTCTGTTCGGGACTGGGGCGCCAGAGATGGTCGCCAAGGCGCTCACGCGCCCGAAGAAGTATTGGGAGTCACTGACTCCAACGAAGATGTTGCGATGAGCCTCACAACCGGTCGTGAGACCAAGGCTCATTGCCAAGCGTGTGGGATTGCCACGACGGCAAGTCCCAACGCTAAGAGTCGTCGCGCCGTATGGGCTTCGACTGTGTCAGTGCCGGACGGCACTGACCAGGCGGGTAACATAGGTCCGCAAGCAGCAGAAGCTGCTGAGGAGAGCGCTAAAGGCGTCTCCTGTGTGGGTAACATAGGTCCACAAGTGGGTAACATAGGTCCACAGGCGGGTAACGTAGTTCCGCAAGCGGGTAACATAGGTCCGCAAGCAGCTGAGGCTGCTGGGGAGGACGCTGAGAGCGCCTCCGGTGTGGGTAACATAGTTCCACACGAGGTCGAAGAGACCGAGAAGAAGATCGAGAGCGCAGTATGCGTCTCTAGCGTGGGTAACAGAGTTCCACGCGGGGTCAAGAAGACCAGTACGAGTGCGGAGGTGTCGTTGAGCACCTCCCGTGTGGATAACCAAGTACCACACTCGGAGTCTGAGACTCCACCGGCACGGCCGGTCGAAGAGCAATGCCATGTCTTCGACGGCGTGTCCGGTCGTCAAGTTAGGGCAGGTGTTCGTCCATCTGGAGGCACTGCCAGAGGTGTCAGCACTACTGAACCTCGAGGAATTGTCCATGAAGGACTTCCTGGCCGAGTTGAAGGCCGGAGAGATTGCGGAGATGGTGCTCCTGAAGCCGGAGACCTCTCCTGAAGATTTGAACTCTTCCTCCGTAATGGACGAGGATGTCCTGGAGGGGTTCACGAAGCAGCGCGCAACGCGCTTGGGTTCTGAGATTCTCAAGAACCCGGAGGATCCAGTGTATCCTCTTGTGAAGGAAAACTCGGATGTGGTGTCGAAGCACCCACCATCCCAACTCCCGCCGGATCGGGGAGTTCGGCACGAGATTGACCTCATGCCTGGCACAAAGTATTGTGTCGCGAGGCAGTGGTCACTACCTCGCGAGCAGTGCGAGGTCATAGATGCCTTCTTCGCCGAGAAGGCGAAGTCGGGCATGGTGCGGGAGTCGAAGTCCCCGCACTCGACGCCAACCTTCTGCGTTCGGAAACCGAACGGGAAGTGGCGTCTGGTTCATGCTTACAACAAGCTGAACAATGCGACGGTACCGGCACAGACGCCGATCCCTCGCAAGGATGTGTTGCTGAACAACATGTCGGGCTGTACGCTGTACAGTGCCCTGGATCTGGTAGACGGATACTACCAGATCCTGATGCGGGAGAGTGACATTCCTCTCACCGCAGTGAGCACCCCGAGTGGGATGCTCTGGGAGTGGCTAGTGATGCCACAGGGGCTATCGAATGCCCCAGCGACATTCAATCGCTTGGTCACACAATTGTTTAGACCATTGCGTACGTTCGCTCAGACGTACTTCGACGATATATTCGTCCATAGCCGTGCCGAAGATGGCCAGACGGCTATGGAGGTGCATTTGAAGCACCTCCGTCGAGTGTTTGAGGTCATGAGAGCTAACAAGCGCTATGCTAACATCGACAAGTGCGTCTTTGCAGCTGAGGAGATAAAAGTCCTCGGCTGCTTTGTCAGCAGGGTCGGCGTACGCGCCGATCCAGGGAAGGTCAAGGCCATAGCGGCTTGGCCAACCCCGAGGTCGCAGAAGGACCTCCGGAAGTGGTTGGGCTTAGCCAACTACCTTCACAAGTACAGCGCAGGGTACGCTGAACTAGCTCGACCCTTGTCGGATCTCTTAAAGAAGGATGCCGACTGGGTCTGGGAGCAACAGCACCAGGATGCTTTTGACAGCATCAAGGCGAGCTTACAGCAAGCGCCAGTCCTGGCCTTGCCGGACGAAAACAAGTCGTTTAGCGTCGTCTGTGACGCTTCTGACTATGCAATAGGCTGTGCGCTGTTGCAGAAGGACGATGAAGGACACGAACGTGTCATCTCCTTCCAGTCCAGGCAGCTGAAGGCTGCCGAGCGGAACTATCCCGTTCATGACAAGGAGCTACTTGCAATGAAGTACGCTCTTGTCAAATTTAGAGTTCACCTCTTGGGCACGAGGCCCTTTGTGATCTATACGGATCACGCGTCCTTGCGGACTGCCACCAACTCGCCGCATCTGTCGCAGCGGATGGCGAGGTGGCTGTCATTCTTCGCGGAATACAACTTCCGCGTTGAATACAAGCCGGGCAAGCTCAACGTGCTTGCCGATGCATTGTCGCGTCGACCTGACTATGAGCTAGCTCATGTCAGTCGGATCACGACAGATCTCTACGATCGGATACGCTTGGCGTATCAGGAGGATGAGAACTATACACCACTGGTGCAGTTCTTGTCCGATGGCAAGGATGCCAAAGTCGACAGGCTTTCGCCTCGACAGCGGGCGCAGCTCCATCGTTATGAGCTGGCCGAAGGGTTACTCCATTACCGAGTAGACCCTAGAGATCCTCCTCGGGTTGTCGTACCAAACGACGAGGATCTGAAGTATGACATACTTCTAGAGGCGCATGATGCGCCGATAAGTGGCCATCTTGGCCGGGAGAAGACCTACCAAATGGTCTCTCAGACGTTTTTGGTGGACCCGCATGTATAAGTGGGTGGCACACTATGTCAAGACATGCGAAACATGTCAGAGGGTGAAGCCTTCGGGCCACGCCTCGGCTCCACTGCAGAGCCTACCCGTACCAGCGGATTGCTGGAAGTCGAGGAGTCTCGACTTCGCCTTCGGCCTACCGGCCGATGACAAGGGCAACACCGGCATATTGGTGTTTGCCTGCCGTTTGAGCAAGATGGTGCATCTTGCTCCGGTACGTGACAAGGTCACCGGGAAACAAGCTGCACAGCTGTTCCTAGATGGCGTGTTCCGCTGTCATGGTCTACCAGAGACCATAGTCTCGGACAGATACCCGCGTTTCACGGGTGCGTTTTGGGACACCCTGTTCCAATTGTTGGGAACTAAGTTGACGATGTCAACTGCGGACCATCCACAGACGGATGGTCAGACGGAGCGCGTCAACCGCGTGCTCGAAGATACTCTGCGCAGTATCTGTGCGGAAGCACCTCGATCCTGGTCGGATCAGCTTCCTATGGTTGAGTTTGCACTCAACAATGCGGTACACGCATCAACGGGGTTTACCCCGTTCTATTTGAATGGGTTACGACACCCCCAGGTGCCGCTAACCTTGCGGGGAGGCACCGTGGCCTCCATCGTAAGTGGGGGAGAGGCTCGGAAAGCCTTTTCCTCCCAGGTCTCAGAAATAGAGCCCGAGTCTTTAGAAAGACAGATGTCATCCTTCATAGACAACAGGCTGACGTTGATCAGCCGGGTTAGAGATGCCATGGCATCAGCCCAAGACAAGCAAAAAGGGTACTCTGACAGAAAAGGAAGAGGAAATGTTAATGTCTTTAAACAAGGTGAATTAGTTCTGTTAGATACTAAGAATCTACCTATAAACTTGGTTAGTTTCGTAGGGAGCAACAAGTTGAAGCACCGCTTCATTGGACCCATCGCGGTCCTGGCCAGACATGGCACGGCGTATACCATTGACCTCCCAAAGTCAATGGCGACGCACCCGACGTTCTACGTGGGGCGTCTTAAGCGGTATCACGATCCGCTGGGTCTTCCTTCTCGGACGGAGGAAGACCAAGGTGAGAACCCACCTCCTCGAAACGAGGCTGAGCTCTCTGGACAACCGGAGTTGCCGGTGTCGAAGCCTGCGAATGATATACAGGCTGGTACCCACGCGAGTCATACGAAGGGTATGACGGTACCGAATGGGAAGAGCTCGGGTAAGAGCTATACCCATAAGCCGAGTGGTGCGAGTACCCCTGCGGCTCATAAGAGGGCATCCGACCATGCACCTCATGGCTTAGAACGTCTAAGCCTCGACGGAGCTCCTTCACGGCAGCAGCCGGAGCTCGGCGGTCAACACGCCCATGGAGCTCATGAGTCTCACGACCAAGAGCGTCCAAGTCTTGGCGAAGGACCTCAAGGGTCCCCGGCTTGCCAGCCGGAGAGGCAGCCTGACCACCAGGTCCAAGCCCAAGGGCTATCTCGATCGCATAGACGCGATCTCGAAGTTGACGGACCTCGTCACTTAATAGAAACCCCACAGAGTCCCGACCCGAAGATGAGGGTCCAGAAGGATACGGCTGAGAAGGAGCCGCGTACTCAAACGCGTGCGAGAGCTCCTCCTGCCCTCCTTGACCGGAACGGCGAGCTCCACTATCATGTGGAGCGGGTCGTCCAGGAGCGGCGGCGCTCTGGGAAGCGCCAGCTGCTTGTGAAGTGGCGGGGTTACCCCTCGTCACAGAACTCGTGGGAGCCGGAAGACCGGCTCCGTGTTGACTGCCCGAAGGCTGTTGAGATTTGGGATCAACAGCCGGGGCGTAAGTAGTCCGCGGCTTTTTAGCCGCCTTACGGTGTACGGTCCCTGGGTTGACGGAACCGTACCCGCGCTCATCTTGAGCGCTGGACTTAGACTGCTGTCTAAGTCCCTCCATAACGGAGTGGAGTTGCCGCTTAGCGACTAAGTGGGCAAACTCAATTCGAAGATCTCGCTGGTCCAAGACATAGGACAGCAGGCGATCTTCCCGGAGTTCTTTCAACTCCTGAACTGTAAAGTTCTTTAGAGAAACCCATCTCCAGAACAGGTCTTCTGCCTGGGTCTGGGTCGTAGTGTTTTCGGGTTGTATCCAGGGGTAACCCCACACGGGAAGAGCCCACCACGGTCTACTGGTTTCTTCCGGAGACTCGTGAATTCCTTAAGAGGAATTCGGTGTGGTGCAAGCAGCACACACCTAGCGGCCTCGATGTCGTTGACAAAGAGTGGTTCATCATGAACCAAGGCGCGCTCGTAGGCGCCACGTGAAGTGCGCCCATGGTTTAGACCACGAGGGGACTTGAGGTGCTCCAGGAACAAAGGAGACCCAGACCCTGCATCCGGTGGATAGTATCCATGAGGATTCACCGGCGTGGGAGGCGCAGGAGCGCCTTGCAGTTGAGCAGCTTGATAGCGCTCCTGCTGTTCATCAAGATCATTGGAGATCTCTTGGGGCTCGGTAACACCCCCTCCTCTTCGGCCTCGTCTGAGGAGTCGAACAGGGATTTAAATCCCTTAGCGATTGAAGGCTCTGACGTAGGAGAGCCAGGGGCTGCGCGCTTCTTAGCAGCAGCAGCACCCTCACCAGCCCGCTTTGGAGAAGCTGCTTTCGCAGCTTGGGCTCGAGCCTTACCTTCGGTTAAGGTAAGGTTCTTGGCAGGCGAGCTCGTCGAAGCTGCCTTTGCCTCCGATGATTCTGTATCATCAGCAGGAGCGTCCTGTGAAGGAGCGTCCTGTCCAGGAGTGTCCTGTGAAGGAACATCCTGAGAAGAAGGTGGATCCATAGCGGATCCAGGAGAGTCCCCGCCGGACTCTGATCCCGTGATAATAGGAATGTGAAATTCCGGGGACTCAGATCCGGGACTGTGGTCCCGATAGGCGAACCGAGGGTTCGGCCTATCGTTGGGTGACAGGGAGCGCGAGCGACTGCGTCGCGAACTCCCTTCTTGGCTGGCAGCAGCAGCGGTACGCTTGCTGCCTGCCTCGGAAGCCGCCTTGCGGACTTCCTTGCGCGGAGCGGCCTTGTCTTTCGACTTGGCCTTTGCAGTCTTCGACCTCGCGGTCTTAGACTTGGAAGGCGCCGAAGCGCCGCGGGTGCTTGCCTTCTTAGGCATCTTGAAGGAGGTTGACGTGGAGACCTCCGGGTGTCTTGCGCGCTTGAAAAGGCTGAATGAAAGCCTTAAGCCACAACCGTGGCTCGTCGATGGGTATCGACAAAGGACAGGAAAGGGAGCGGAGCTCTCTTCCTAGCTCCTCATTGGTTGGGGGTGTTTCCAACCTAAGTGGGGGAGGATGTAACGGGGTTACATGAAAGGGGTACCCCAGAAAGGGTACCGCCTTTAGAAGTAGATATACTTCTGCGAGTATTTGTTTTAATACTCTGATGGAGTGGTGTGGGCCACACTGTGGTGTGAGCCACACTACTGCCACGTAGGTTCGGTGGCTGAGGGCCAACCAATAACATTAAACCTACCTTTTATATGCATAATTAGGGTAAAGTATAGTTAATTAGTAATTTGTATTACAGGCCAAATGGACCTAATTAACTATAAATAAATCAGTCTAAAACTTACGCTAAACTGGCTGTTAAGTCCCCTTAAGACCAGGGACTAGTGAACTGCCATTCACTTAGAGTTTGTATACTCTTAATAGCACGCTTCCTCTAAGCAAGGTGCTCGTGTGACCCCGTCACACAGGCTATCCATGAACACTGTCACCTTGATGTGTTCAGGTAGGGGGTTCCCTACCAGAGATGCAGCGAGTACTCGCATCTCTTGGATGTACTCATGCAGCTCACGCTTCCCTTGTTTACAGGCAAGGAAGCGCGAGCGCTGGCGATACTCATAGTTCGCCGGAAGGAAGGCGGCTCTAAGCTGTTGACACAGCTGAGCCCAGGTTATGAAACAACCCGGCGTTGTCGCCTCGCGCGTGTGAGCCTAGGTCTTCATCCGACCTCCTAGGTTGGACAGGGCGAAAGCGACTCGAAGTCGCTCGGTCGAGATTAGAGCGGCGTCCATCGCGAGCTCTACCTCTCTGACCCAGAAGTGGAGGTTCTCTCCCTCCTTTCCCTCATAAGGGTTAACCTTAAGCCTCAACGGCTTAGGTTGGCTGGCTTCATCTCAGCCACGGGGGTCTGCAGCCCCTGTACGTGGGCGATAAGCCCTCTCTCGTACGTGTCGAACGCCTCGATGCGTTCGACCTGCTCGGCCGGCGTAGCAGCCGCCAAGCTTCGGAGGGCATCTCCTCCAAAGATACCCACCATCTTCCGGACCGACTCAAACTGAGAGTCGGTCAAATGAGGGAACTCCCCTCTAGCCATCTTGACTTACCTGGTAGGAGCCACAGAGGATTCAGGTAGTCAATCTACCCGCGTAGGCGTGGATTGACTACAAGTGCTACCAAGTGTGATGGGGTCACACGAGCACCTTGCTTGAGGAAGCGTGCTATCAGGAGTATACAAACTCTAAGTGAACGACAGTTCACAAGTCCCTGGTCTGAGGGGACTTAACCCCCCCAGACCGGATGTAGCATAAAGCTACATAGCCTTTCTCACTAAACTGAATATATTCAGTTTAACAATCATTTGACTTAAAGTTTGTATGCATGTCCTTTCCCCCGTCCACGATCTATACAAACGTTAAGATAACCATCTGATTCGTTTCTGTACGCGTCTTTTTATTTTCACTGTTCATAGACTGGTATTTGTCTATTTTCCAAATATATAATTTCGTAGGTTCCTGGGAGTCTGCGTTCTGATTTGTATCAACTTTCAAAAGGAATCAGCCAATGAGTGGTTCTCAACCGTGTCTCGCCCGCCGTTTTGGAATCCGCCTCATTCCGGAATTTGAGCGAGCAGTGCGCAAGCAGACCAAGAGAACAATGGTGAGGCCATTAGGTAAGGTGTTACGCGATAGTGAAGTAACTGGACGCGACCTGTCGACCGCTACTTCTACATCAGGCCTGGTGGCAGCACAACCGGGTCGGAAGGCGTACATTTTTTCGTGGCGAAGAGGCTGTGCTAGAGTACTATGCGAACGGTATTTTTGAAAGGTTTGTGCTGATATTTATGAAATGCTAACTATTTGTGTCTTCTATCTCTTTGTTTGCAGTGTTGCGCAGCCGGTTCCGCCTTTGTGGTACTTGTGGCAATCATAGTACTGCTCCTGGCAATGCGCAGATTACTGCGGCTGCTGAAGTTGTCCGGCAAAACTATCTAGCTGACATCGAGGCATCCGAGGCTCGTTCACGAGCTCGGGCTGCTCAACAGTAAATAAACAACCTGTTACAACTCAAGCTACCAATATTGATGCATCTACTTCGTCAAGTGATTTGGTGACACCTGTTCAAACATTTGCCGCTCAAGTTTCTACTATTCCAGCAATACCTGTCCAACCATATCATTCGGAAGCTATTAGCTAGTACTGTGCCTCCTACAATTACCGGAGGCGAGACTGCTCAAGCTACCGCTACACACACAGCGGCACCGAATACACCTGCTCGGCGTTCAACGAGACGTTCATTGGAGTTGTCGGCGACGTCTCCTGATGTCGAAGCCAGCGACGAGGATAGCACAAGCGCTCGTCCGCCGATGCAGATGAGGACAACGGTATGTTGCATATGTGGCGAAGTGGTTCTGCGAAATCGCAAGATCGCAGGGGTCCTCTTGCACACTGCGCCCGAACTGCCGACTAACGGAGGGGGTACTCCGATCTTCCGTGAAGTTACCTGATCTCACCTTGTGTACCCGTCGGTGGGACTAGATCGCTCCTCGGGTGATCTCGATTAGACGCGCTTGTTGTTGATCTTGCTGTCTGACAGGACAGCGGGAAGGGTGGCAGCAGCGGGGATACTTCTACTCGCTGCGCCGTGTAGTTATTAAGCTTTGATCTTGGTTGTACTTGGTCGATCTTGTTCTGACCAGTGTCGATCTTAGCTCGGGGGGTCTTGTGGTCGGTGTGTGACCTTAATCCAATGGTTCCAATACGTGCTTGCCGCTTCCTATAGCGGGGTCTTGAGATTTGAGGGTTGGCGAACGTCCAGCCAAGCAATCTGGGCGTAGGAGTTCTACTTAGTGTCGATCTTGATCCTGCGTGGCGTCGGGAAGGCCAATCTTGTATATCCCTACCCGGAATAGCGAAGAAGAAGGAAGACTTGTGTAGTAGAAGGTAAAAACAACTCTGAATTAATGGTTAATATCCTATGCTTCCCATCTGTGGCTATCCATACCGCACTGGCTCCTTAAAACCCATAATAAAGCTAAGATCGATATTTACCTGTCAGGATCGATATCGCGTGGGTACAATCGTCTTGAACGGGGATGATGGCGCATGCATTCACTTGGTCATTATAGTGAGTGTCACTATATCGAGGATCATCGTAGAGAGGGATTGCTCTTGATCTCGATTGACGGGACGAGATCGAGATCGGAAAACTTCTTATTCTGCTTCACCACAACCGTCCCCTGCACGAGTGATAGCAGCACAACTGTTTTCGCTCGCTGCATCGCATCTTCTTCCAGCCGATCGTCCTCCATGGTCCAAGATCAAGCCTCCAATCTTCCGTCCACTCCAAGATCGACTATGCCACCGGGCCAATTGGGCCTACTCGCGGTGGCAGCTGCTGCCGTCGATCCTGACGCGTCTTCCACTTCGCCACCTCGCCCTCATTCTTCATGTCCAGAATGTCATCGGTTGTATTCGGCACCGACAGCTCATGTTCACCGGTCACATGTGGATCTACAAGTCGTTCGATCGTCGCTCCGAGACGTTCAAACCTCTCTCAGGGGTGTGGAGGACATTATCAACCGTGAATCGATCTTCCTCCAACTGCAAGATGATCATGAGGACCTCCAGCACGCTCACCTGGACTCTCTTCGTCACATGGGCGATCTACATCGGCATTTAGATCACCTCCGATCTCAAGCCATGCCATTCGCTAAGTTCTGTCAAGATCGGTATGACGCGCTGATCGAAGCGTTGGAGGATTCCAATGCACAGTTGGTAGAGAGCAGAACCACTGTCGAAGAACTTGAAGAGAAGCTAGACAGAGTCTCTAAGCTTCGGGAAGATTACAGCGAACTGCAGGCCACTTCCAAAAGCACGATCCTATGTCTGGAAGACGAGATCGACACCTTGAAGCGCCAGATCCAAAACTTCCAAGCCCAGCTGGCTGCTCTAACCAGTCATCCCGATCTTGGCTCTCCGCCTCCTACTGCGCTTGCTCGTCTCTTATTTAATCAAGATCAGGAACTGGTTGCTGCTCGTCAGCGTGATCGGACCCAAGATCAGTCACTACTGGAGGTCCGTCAGCGTTTGAAGGATCGAGATCAAGACTTATCCAAGGCTCAGCAGCGGTGTCAAGCGCTGGAGCGGTCGGAAGCTTCGCTGGAGGCGGCGGCTCTCCAGCTGCAACGACAGATCAGTGCACAAGATCGACGTATCGCCCGACTTCAAGAGGAGCGGGATCAATTCCGAACAGACTGCCACGAGGCTCAATCCGAGCGAGATCAAGCAGTGGCGAAGGTAGCATCTTCGTCTGAGCGTCTGGACAAAGCTCGTGCCGAGCTTCGTGCTCGTGGGAACCATGTTGACTCGATGAGGGCCAACATCTCCCGCTTAGAGCAACAGGTCGCTGATCTTCAGACTGCCCGTTCCCAAGTGGACCACCAATTCGTGAGCCAGAAGCGGGAGCTTGCTGCTCTACGGGTTGAGCATGCTGCTCTCTCGGCCCATTACAAGGACGCTTATAGCCGATTTTGGGCTGTGGCGCGCTCCCTCAACCAAGATGTCGCTCTTCCGACCCCGGCCAGTCTGACACGTCCTCGATCTGGGTCGGAATCATCCCCACCCCGATCTCGCAAGACCCGCCGGCTCGATCTTTCGTCCTCCAAGTCTCCTGACGATCTTCCGGACTCCGCGGGTCCAGATCCTGAAGTCCCCGATCTCCCTCAGGAGTCCGAGATCGAGCAAGGAAGCTCTTCTCCTGAGCAAGGAGGCGGCTCTCCTGATCTTCTTCAAGAATCCGAGATCGAGCAAGAAGGCGGCTCTCCTGAGCAGGATGATGCAGATGATCCTGAGATGTTAGCAGCTTTAGCTAAATCTCGTTCGGATCTTCGTCGATCTAAGCCGTCTGGAGGAGATCAGGGTGCTTCGGGAACTGCCGGCCATCCTATCGACTTGGGTGGCGAGGGAAGTGATAATATTCCCTCCGACGACCAGTCTGAGCAGTCTCCGGAGATCGATCCTCCTGCGGATAGCCCCGATTCCGCTCCCAATGACAGTGACCTCGAGTCTGGTGCGGGCAAATCGCTTCCTGATATTCGACAGTCCTCCGAGGCCACTACCCTGACTCCGCCGCATCCCAAAGTTCCAAGATCAGAGTGGATTCCCAGCTTGAACACCAGACGCCTTTTTCGCTCGGCAGACGTCTTCCCTGGGGATGTTGATCGCGTGAGTCATCTGAGCATCTCCACCTTGAACACAAAGGTGTTGAGTCATCTTTTGCTCGGTGTCTCCGAATGGCTGTTTCCTGACGTGGCCCCTTCTGCGACGCCTTCTCGGATCGAGATCGAAGACTTTATTACGGGCCCTGCCGTGGATGCTCTGATGTCTCTTACTCCTCCACCGTGGGCGTCTTTGGAGTCCGCCGAAGGACCTCTCTCATTCATGGTTGATTTCATGCCTCCTGGCTTTTGTGAGAAATATCTGGAGTATGAGGAGAAGCATCTTCAGGCGCGCTGGGAGTCCAGTCATTTCCTGCCGATCTCAGAAGACATGTGCGTAGCTGACGCAGCCTTATCGGCCTACCATGAAGGTCGTCGCCAGCGTCGATCTCGGGCTGGAGCCGCCTGGAAGCAGTTCTTGTTTCGACATCTCATCCCGGCTCTGCGTCAACAGTATTGTGATCTGGATGTCTTGCTGGACCCTTTTTTCCTGCATTTTCCCAAGCCGCGTCACCCCAAGATCTGGTATCCGGATGTGTCTGCTGCGTCGCTAGAGGATGCGCTGTCCGCCGTTGATCTTGCTGAACCTTGGCGTCTACAATATCGCCGATCTTCTACGGATCATCCAGCGACGCGTATTCCTCGTCTCCAGGACAAGTTCGTCAACGTGCCACCTTCTTCTCAGCCAGCCTCCAACATAGCGGTGCTATAATTTTCTTGATTAATCCATTCCTTCTTCGCGATTTCCTTCCTTTTACGCGTTACTCTTGAGATATTAACACCTTCGATCTTAGTGACTCATAGCCATCTAGTCGGTTTCACATGTATCATATTCACCACTATCCGCCTGATCTATCGCCGTCCGATAGATCTTCCACCTGTTCCTTCGTGATGTGACCAACTCACTTCACGATCTCGCCTCCTCATGGCTCCTCATGTGATTGCAAGACTTCGAATCGATTTCGATTCGTTCGATCTCGCAAATAGTCATACAGTAGAGCTCCACAATTAAGATCGGCTTCATCTACCCATGTCGGTTCGTCATATCCTTTCCAGTGTACCAAGAATTCACGTAATGTACGTCCATATCGCGTACGCTTCCCGGATCGCATGTCAACGATCTTTTCGACTTCATATTCGTCGGTATCTAGATCTCGTATCCAGCTATCTTCAGGTAGCAGTGCTTCATCAAAATCGAATCGATCTTGATCTTGTATTGTCAACCGCATCTGGGGACGGTCCGGAAATTGTCGTACAGGTTTAATCTTAGAGACATGCACCACCGGGAAGAGTCGATATTCTGTACCGACGATCTCAAGACGTACTGCGTGTTCATCCACCAACTCCAACACACGGAAAGGGCCATGCCACATATGCGCCAGCTTACGCGCATATCCTTCCTTGACTCGATCTAGGTATAACCACTCTTGAGTTCCAACTTCGATCTCTTGTGGTCGGACCGTTTCATTGTGTCGATCTGCCCTTTCTTGGATCGCATCTCGTAGTTTCTCGTTAACCTGCTCACGTGCTTGCTGATATTGCTTCTGGATACGGTATCGCCACCGACGGGGTTCACGATCTCGTCTTCTCGTTGATCCTAATGGTATCATTGCTTCCAGCGTAGATCGAGGATCCCAGCCGTGTAACAGATAAAATGGGGTATCTCCTCGGACGCGATCTTGGGCAGTATTGAGCGCGAAGGTGAGGCGCTCCGCATATTCGTCCCATTCTCGCTGATCGATATCTTCAACATACATCTTGACTGCACGAGTTAACGTTCCCACCATCCGTTCGGTTGTACCGTTTGCTTGCGGGCGGTATGCCATTGTTGCTCGCTGTCTCTGTCCCACGATCTTGTTGAACGATCTGTAGAAGTCAGACATAAAACCGGGTTCTCGATCATGTCGGATAGCCTCGCTTGCACCGAATCGACGAAAGACACATTCTTCGTAATTCTCGGCGACGGTCTGGGCTGTCCTTGATGCGCTAGCCTTCGCGATCACATACCCAGTAAATAGATCGATCCAGATTATTAGTTCCGTGTTTTCTTTGTACGATCTTGGTAGTGACGGTATGTGATCCATACCGATAATCTGGAACGGATACGTAGCTTGTAAATTGCCGGGCGATTCTCCGTGGATCGTAGGTCGTCCTTTTCCCGTCTCGAAATCTATGCACTGACCCACGTAGCGTTGCACACTCTGATATAGTCCGTGCCAGTGGAAGTGAGCTCTGATCTTATGATACGTCCGTCCGATACCTTAGTGACCACCTTCCAAACTTGAATGATAGTGATGCATAAGATCGTTTTGCAATGTTTCAGGCATTACGAGCTTGGCCACAAGATCGCGATCTTCGTCGGACTGCTTGGTCGGCGGAAAATAAAACAACAACCCTGATTCATCTGTCTCATAGCGATCTGCGATCTTAGCGCAGCTTTTCGCTTCAACCGAAGTAAGATCTTGTACGTCCCCTCGCAGGTAAGCTTTAAGATCGACGATCCATTTCTCCTCATCTTGAGCTCGGCTAATACGCTCCATCCTCATCCTTTGCACAATCTCTTCTTGTAACACCTGAGGTCGACATTTCTTACGTGATCTTGTGACAGCAGCGATCTTGACTGTACCTGCATCCTCTTTAGCTATTAGCAACTCATCCAATCTATTGAGGGTCACGAGATCTTGGCGCTCCTCTTCTTTGACAATCACAACTCCACTTTCGCGAGGTAATGCAGCACTCGCCAGACTGTCTGCGCTTTGATTCCAATCTCGCTTCATGTGTAGGAACTCATGGTTGGGCCAAGATCGGAGACGTTCTAGTGCTTGCTGCCGTAACAACATTAATCCCGGGGTCTTGCATTCGATCTCGCCTCTTATTTGTCTGATTACGAGATTAGAATCCCCACAGATGATCAAGCGTCCCCTGTCAATATCTGACAGGAGATCGAGGCATAGCAGCAGACCGTGATACTCGGCCTCATTTACCGTAAGATCGAGCTTGTACTTCGATACTGCTGCGATCACTGTCCATTCTGGTAGGCTCCACACAATTCCACTGTATGCCCCTCCACTTCGTTTCACACGCGCTGATCCATCAAAACTCACAACTAGTAATCTCTCATCTGGCTCCACTGTTGGAGGGTGCATCGAGATCACTTGTCGTGGTTGTCTCCTGGGAGCGATCGAAATCAAGATCGAGTCCACTTCTTTACGGGGCGTAATACTTGCCGCGATCACACCCAAGATCTCATCCTCCCCTTTGGTGCATTTCACGATCTCAAGGGTCCAGCTTGATAGAAGTGCAGCCCATCGTCCTAACCGTCCTTGCAACCCGGCTGAGTGAAGTAGCCACGCCAGTGTAGAGTGACGCGTCAATACTTTGATCGACCTGTCACGAGTTGCGTATAGCAGATGTCTAGTATCCTGAGCAGAGCCAACACTTCTTTGTCGACCATACCGTAGTTGATCTCATTCGGCTTGAGCGTGCGACTAGTGAAAGTTACTGGCTTGTACACTCCGTCGTGTTCTTGCATCAGGGCAGCTGAGATCGCCCACTTGCTGGCGTATACTACCACCACCGGTTGTCGATCCACATCGAAGTGTTGTAAGATCGGAGCATTCACGATCTTGCTCTTTAGTGTAGCAAACGCTGCCTTAGCTTTGGTACACCTGTCATCCTCTTCTGCCACGACACCCTCATCGTCCCCAGTCGATTTTGTCTTCCGAGCGATCTCGTAGAAATCCGCTTCACGTAGCTCGTACAGAACTGATGCGTAGATCGCAAAATCTTCAATAAATCGACTGTAGTAGTTGAGACTTCCCAAGAATGATTGCATCGATCTTAGGTTGGTGGGAAACGGTAATTCTTGTAAAGCCGACAAATCTTTTGGATGTGTCTCCAAACCTTCAACTGATACACGATGGCCTAGGTAATCCACCTTCTGCCGACCCCAGAAACTCTTGGCGACACTGATGGACAGGTTCCACTCGTCGCAGGCATCCAGCAGCTTTTCCACCTTTTCGCATAACGCATCCCACGATCTTCCCGTTACTAGTATGTCGTCGATGTAAGATCGACGTCCCAACACTGACTCATTCTTGCTAGATCAGGTTCTCCTGTCTCGAATACGTCCTTTCGGTCAGATCGATCTTGATCTTGGGTCACTTTTACGAACCCATATAGTGCATTATCTAGGAGCCTCTGGTAGATCTGGGGAGCGTTTTTAAGTCCGAACGGCATTCGATTCCACTCAAACAATCCAAATGGGTAATAAATGCCGAGATCGATCGGGCTCGGTCCGTCATGGGCACTACCCAGAAACCACTGGCCATATCCAAAGAACAATACCAGAGAACCTTGTCGAGATCATCCAGCAAATCATTGATCAGAGGCATGGGATATACCATGAGCCTTGCCAGGCTATTAACCAGGCGGTAATCGATGCATAACCGGATGTCGATCCCATTCTTCTTGATAATCACAACTATGGGTGACGCCCAAGGAGAGGTCGAGTGTCGGATCATTCGAGCAGATAGTAGTCCCTTGATGAGTTGATACAACTTTTCGCGGAACTGTATCGCCACTTTGCGACAACGTTGAGCGACTGGCTTTGCATTCCCCACATCTATGTCACATACCACTCCCTTCGCCGCTGGTGGTAAGGCATTGCCCTTTCCGATAAGAAGGTGCTTCCGTTTCCAGATAATTTGCGCGAGACGCTCGATTTCCTCCTGGGTGTTGATATTGGCATCACCTATTTGAAGATCTTCGATCTTGACTTCCTCCGTGGTCGCGGTTACTTCTGGTAGCACAGCCATTTGATCTTCCACATCTTCTGCGAATAAGCTCCCCCCTTCCTTGATATAAACTCCATCATCCATCGTAGGATCGCCAAGGTTTGCCTCAATCTTGGTGTGAAGATCATTACTCTTAACAGGATCGATCTTGCCTTGGTCAGATGTACACTTCCTCGACGGTGGACTTGCGTCCGTCCCCTGCGATCTCGACGTTCTGGATGGCTTTGCCGGCCGTGGTAAGATCGCAGTTGGTGTTACGTACTCGGGACGTTCCACCGCTGGTTCGGCGACCTGCTCGTTAATATCCACTTCACTGATCTCATCCGTAGTCGCCTGATACGCGAGATTTTGCCATTCAGCGTATCTCCTCGACCCTACAGATACATATCCCGGAATTCGGGGAACTCGATCTCCACTCAACCACATCGCGACTCTCGATCCTTCGTGAAGAGTTAATGCGTGATCACTTATATTGGTCACCTGTAGATAACGCGTTCTTCCTGGGCCGACTGTGATCGTTGGCACCCATCGATCTCCCCTGGTGACCCATAACTTATACTGGTTTGACGTCTGACCGCGCAGCCTGATCTCGGCCGTCTGTCCGACATCGATCCAGTAGTGATCCTTCCAGCACACATGTTCGATCTTGTCACCGTAGAGGGACGCCTACCAGCCATCTGAAGACGGACTTCGTCGGCAAACATATTGTCCCATCAGCGAGATCGAGGCGGATACCCGCTGGCACCATGAAGTCCATTCCTAATATCAGATCTTGGCCTCCAGTGGGTGGACCTACCCATGCATCAAAGAAGTTCACTAGCGATCCTGACAGCGTGATCTTGAGACGAGTACGCCCCTCGATCTTATATGGAGATCGTCCAACACCATCGCATTCCAACGTTTGATTCTCATCAATGTGGCACCCGACTTACGAGCAAAGGTGGTATCCAGTATGGACACCTCGGCGCCACTGTCGAACAGCAAAGTTGCCTTTTTGTGTTGATCTTCCCATAGCCTTGGATTGCTTGAACTTCTTGTCTGGAACATGATACTTCCAGTAACCTCGCGATTCCCCAGGGGAGATCTCAAGAGCCATCATCACACTCGATCTTGCATATTCATCGATCTGGCGTAGACTTGACACTGTAGCGGTAGATTTCTCCAGAAGATCACATGTATTGTCGATCGGATCGATCAGTGATTAACTGTTGCCTCCGATTGTTCTCGACATATGCATAAATGCAGTAGCTAGAACGCTCGTCTCGTACCGGTTTCCAAACCGGCGAGCGTCCTAGTTTAACATCTTCTCCGCAGTCTCTGGCAACATACCCGCGTGCTTGGTGGGATTGTACCATTGCCGGATCAAGTTGTAAAAACTCCTCCATGGTACACTTTCCTGCTTCGTGGATGTCACCACATGCCTTGCATGTGAATAGGCAGCGATCTGAGGGATGCCCTTTGCGGCCGCACTCTCACACGTTAGACGTCCCCAGCACCCAAGATCGCTATGTTTGCGCGACCCACAGTGCGAGCATCGCTTAGGTGGTGAACCTAAAACATGTCGATCTTGTTGTGCACGATTGTTTCCGGTCTCCGAGCGACTGCGATCTTGGTTCCTTTGATCTTGATCTTGCTGCCCTTCATTGTTTCCAGATGCTGCGAGGTAGACACGACGTAATCCTGCTTCGCCGTCCGATCCACTAGAGTCCTCTTCAGACTCGCTGCTATCTGAGATCGCCCTTGACAGCCCTGACGGCCCGAGTTGAAGCAGACGGGGCTGCCGCACTGCGTTCTTCTGACGAGGCTTGATGATCCGTATACAGCCTTACTTTGTCTGCCTTCGCTCGTTGCCGAGATCGAAGAATGCTTCTTCCAAGGTGTGTCAGCGTCTGGAATTCGTAATAAAGCCAGGTGATCTGCAAGATCGCGGTCA
>VOQZ01001043.1:0-11370 GCA_008079305.1 Phytophthora palmivora | reverse complement strand
AGATCTCAAGAGCTCATCATCACACTCGATCTTGCATATTCATCGATCTGGCGTAGACTTGACACTGTAGCGGTAGATTTCTCCAGAAGATCACATGTATTGTCGATCGGATCGATCAGCTGATTAACTGTTGCCTCCGATTGTTTGTCGACATATGCATAATGCAATAGCTAGAACGCTCGTCTCGTACCGGTTTCCAAACCGGCGAGCGTCCTAGTTTAACATCTTCTCTGCAGTCTCTGGCAACATGCCCGCATGCTTGGTGGGATTGTACAACATTGCCGGATCAAGTTGTAAAACTCCTCCATGGTACACTTCCCGCTTCGTGGATGTCACCACATGCCTTGCATGTGAATAGGCAGCGATCTGAGGGATGCCCTTTGCGACCGCACTTCTCACACGTTAGACGTCCCCAGCACCCAAGATCGCTATGTTTGCGCGACCCACAGTGCGAGCATCGCTTAGGTGGTGAACCTATATCATGTCGATCTTGTTGTGCACGATTGTTTCCGGTCTCCGAGCGACTGCGATCTTGGTTCCTTTGATCTTGATCTTGCTGCCCTTCATTGTTTCCAGATGCTGCGAGGTAGACACGACGTAATCCTGCTTCGCCGTCCGATCCACTAGAGTCCTCTTCAGACTCGCCGCTATCTGAGATCGCCTTGACGGCTCTGACGGCCCGAGTTGAAGCAGACGGGGCTGCCGCACTGCTGTTCTTCTGACGAGGCTTGATTGATCCGTATACAGCCTTACTTTGT
Organism: Phytophthora palmivora; assembly: GCA_008079305.1. NCBI lineage: Eukaryota > Oomycota > Peronosporomycetes > Peronosporales > Peronosporaceae > Phytophthora > Phytophthora palmivora. The sequence goes on along the minus strand of VOQZ01001043.1, from coordinate 10,612 downwards.
CGTGCCTTCGCTCGTTGCCGAGATCGCAGCGCTTCTTCCAGGGTGTCAGCGTCTGGAATTCGTAATAAAGCCAGGCGATCTGCAAGATCGCGGTCACCGAGAGTTTCAATGAAGTGCTCCACGTGTTCACGTCGGACTTCCGAAGGTCCATCCTTGATCTGGAGGCGGGCCCTGAGCCCTGCCACATTGAGCCGATACAAATACTCCAGCGGAGATTCGTCCGATCTCTTGCGCGCGTGGTAATATTGTCTCGCGACTGACACTCCTCGTCCACAATATTGAACTTGGAAGCTACTGAGCAGATCCTTCCAGTACTGCGTGTCGTGCGACTAAGCTGTCGATACCAATTTCGCGCCGATCCTGCGAGGAGATCGCCGAACACACCAGACACTTTACTTCGTCTGGGCTTGATCTCGCATAAAGCAGACTTCACCTTGCTAAGCCAGGCCCTGGCTCGATCTTCGTCCCCTTCTCCCCCGCGAACTCCTTGAGTTCAGACATGGCAGATACTCGTATACGTGGAACACTTGTCGATCGGTGGTCGTGGCTGATGCTGATGCTACAGTCGCGCGTCTGGGAGGATCAAGATCATCTGGGTCGTGTTCATGAGGACTTGGGTGTCGATCTAGCGATCCCACAGACTCCATATCCACATCTCGGTCTTCTGCTGGTGCTAAGATCCCGGGATTGACAGGGCTTTGTTGTTCCTTCAAGAATCGGCTCATTGCCGCTTGGAAGTACGATTCCAACTTCGCATTCGATCCTTGTGTCATGTTTGGTGCGATGACATCCGTTACTCGCTTGGTCTCATGATCTCCACGCTGCCGTAACATGGCAGCTCCTGAAGGGCCTAGCGTCATCCAGTGGTTCTCTGCACTGCACTGTCTACTTCTCACTTCTTCAGTCGCCGACTCGTAATGTGAGGATGTTCCTGTCTGATCTTCCATTGTGAGTGCTGGCAACGATCTTAGCATGTCGTCGGTTGATCTGGTCGTGACCTTAGAGGTTACATTCTTCTCGCCTACTAAGGGCTTCAGTAGATCGAAGATCGACATTAAAGCCGTGTTGATCGTACTGAGCCTCGTATCGAATAGCTCATTAGCGTCGAACGATCCTGCGATGATCCCACCTTCCTTGATCAGTTGTAATAGCGCCTTCGCAGCTTCTAGCTTGCTCGATCTTGCAGTTGGTTTCTGCACTGGGCCTTTTAGATCACTAATGATCTTCGGCTTGATGATCTGCATAACGGGGTTCTTGATCAAGAAGGTGTGGAGTTCCTTCTTGTGGTATGCGATCTCGAGGGACTCATCAGTCCACACTGTTTTAAGATCGTCTTGGTCATCAGCGTCCGATCCTGGTGCTTTCATCTTCTTCCGTAGAGGCTTAGATCTTGCTGACTTCTTTTTGTGCTCGACTTGGAGATGAGCGTTTGGATGGCTTTCGCCGTGGACTTTCGTCCTGCAGATCGCGACGCAAGTCGGAATCTGCTGGGGTCCCCGAAGGAACCTGGGGAGGAGGTAGAGGCTTTTCTTCTAGGTCCGTAGGCGGCCCATCCTCTGTTCCGTCGGTAGAGCTCCTCCCAAAGCTCTGCCGATCCGCGGATCGATCTGATTCAGTGGTGTCGTTGGTGATCCGATCTCCAACGACGCTGGTTTCCCTGATCTAAGATCAGCATGCGCTTCTTCATGGGACTCACGGTGAAATCCCGAGTCACCCAAGATCCGGGCACGCGCACCATTGTGGCGAAGTGGTTCTGCGAAATCGCAAGATCGCAGGAGTCCTCTTGCACACTGCGTCCGAACTGCCGACTAACGGAGGGGGTACTCCGATCTTCCGTGAAGTTACTTGATCTCACCTTGTGTACCCGTCGGTGGGACTAGATCGCTCCTCGGGTGCTCTCGATTAAATGCGCTTGTTGTCGATCTTGCTGTCTGACAGGACAGCGGGAAGGGTGGCAGCAGCGGGGATACTTCTACTCGCTGCGCCGCGTAGTTATCGAGCTTCGATCTTGGATACACTTGGTCGATCTTGCCTTGGCCAGTGTCGATCTTAGCTCGGGGGGTCTTGGGGTCGGTGTGTGACCTTTATCCAGTAGTTCCAATACGTGCTTGCCGCTTCCTATAGCGGGGTCTTGAGATTTGAGGGTTGACGAACGTCCAGCCAAGCAATCTGGGCGTAGGGGTTCTACTTAATGCCGATCTTGATCCTGCGCGACGTCGGGAGGGCCAATCTTGTATATTCCTACCCGGAATAGCGAAGAAGACGGAAGACTTGTGTAGTAGAAGGTAAAAACAACTCTGAATTAATGGTTAATGTCCTATGCTTCCCATCTGTGGCTATCCATAATGCACTGGCTCCATAATACCTATAATAAAGCTAAGATCGATATTTACCTGTCAGGATCGATATCGCGTGGGTACAATCTTCTTGGACGGGGATGATGGCGCACTCATTCACTTGGTCATTATAGTGAGTGTCACTATATCGAGGATCATCGTAGAGAGGGATTGCTCTTGATCTCGATTGACGGGACGAGATCGAGATCGGAAAACTTCTTATCTGCTTCACCACACATTGTAGTAGGAGGTGGGGAGGACAGCAATTGCATGACACTGTGATGATTCGTCACTTATTAGACGCCTCCTACACATCCATCGGAGTAACCGTATATCGTTTTACCTCATCACTGTTGTACGACTCACAAGTTGACGTTTTTTATCTTACAGCAATATCAGTGATTGCTGGTGATGCGTCGCCACATCCTATGATTGCACTAGATTCTTATCTCAGCTGTCTGGCGTGGACCCACTAGTGTCGAAACGGAAATGATCAGCCTTCAAGTGGCACCATTCTGATAGTACGCTTGTCTTGATGTGGCCGCCTGGCATCTTGCCGATCTCCTCAAACTTCTGCAATGGCCAGCCAGCGATGCTCACCTTTCCTGAACTCGACCACTACAAGTGTAAATGTGACAACCAAATGTGCCTCGATGAGATCGGCCAATCGTCAACTATGAGCAGTAGTAATCCAGGAACGCCTCGCTCAGCAGGTTCCACCGCGTTTGAGTCTTCCTCGGGAGTTGGCGATACCAACTTTTCGCCGTTCGGCAAGGCTGAGCGAGAAGGGTTCGCACCAAGAGTCTTGGGCATACGTGTGCCTTTCCTCTCGTAGATGAACCTCTTCAGTCACTGTAGTGAGTCATCGGATCGATACCGCCGACCGTCGAACTGGGCTATCTTGTCCAAGGAGACATGCGACCTCAATTCGAGACACTGGGATCCTCTGATCACCCCTGTCATTGCTGAGGTGATAGATCTAGTCTTTCACCGTTTCATCTCGGCTTGGGCGGTAACCATGTCATCGTCGGAATCTTCTTCCGCTTCAGCGCGAGGTTCTTCTTCGGATTCCCACTTGTTTCGACCTAGCCGAGTTCGACTCTTCTTCGGACTCAGCATGTGCGAGTCTTCGAAGTACGGCGTCCCTGCTGTCGCCCGAAACCGCCCACCTTTCTTCGTCTCGGGTGTCTTCATCATCGTCGTGATCTTACTGGATTCGTCGCTGGTTGACCACCCTTGGGGCCTTCAGATGTGGAGTCTTACTCGGCATTTCGCCGAGTTGATCTCCAATTGATACCTGCTCGCCGTAACCAGTCTGCTCACGCCAGATTTCGCCGTGCACGTCTAGCTCTCCGTATTACCCTCTTGGTCGCCGAGCTGGCTCGTCCTCTTTCAGCTTCCGTCGCTATTCTCTAACGAGCTAGCCGAGGTTCCGACTTTCTCGCTTAGTCAACGCTAGCCAGTCAAGATTCCAATCACTTAGAATCGACGGACTCGGCCGACTGGTAACTCGGAAGCCCATTGCTTTTAACACAATATTGTCGTCTCGGCCACTTCCGCGGTGTCGGACCGCTCCATTGGTCCAGCCAGCAAGGCCCCAATGATGGCCATCTCGCCTGCGCCAATGGGACTGGGCGAATAACTTCATCCATTCACTATCTCTCATCATCTCTCCGCCGAGTTGTGCTAACACCTTGTTTGCAGTCGGCGTATCCGCATTTCGTGTCGCTCTCGGAACAAGGGGCGGACGTTCCCCTTGAGCGACACCTTGATCTTCGTCGTCCGCATCTTCGCCGAACTCAGCAGACAGGTTTCGTTCCACCGGACGCGGAACTCCCATCCGGCCCACTTGGAGCGATAATTCCCCGACTTCGCCGAGTAGCTCGGCCGTCGTCTTCACGTAGCCGAGCTCGGCTTTTTCTTCATAGTCCTCATCATCCTTCTCTTCATCACTTGCATGACCTTGGGCATCCTCCTCCTCGAACTGGACACTGCGAGATCCGTCCGCCGTCGCGTCCATCGTCATCGCAATAGCCGAGTCCGCCGAGTCGGCAAAACCCCGCCGCGTTTATCCCCGCGTGGGGAGAGCCCTTGGCCGTCGCCGGGCTATCTTCACGAAGCGTGTTCGTTCCCTTAGTCATCCTTCTTCTTCTTCTTGTTTGCTCGAAACTTGGTTACATTGGTACCTGCGAAAAACAAGCGCACCCCTGTTCCCGGGTCGAGGCACCAGTTGTGGTGTTGCAGAACGCACAAATCCGTCAGATGTGGGTAAATATCACGCAACCACAACAATCGCCGAGTTAGGTCGGCGTTTGTTGGCCTGCGCTGGGTTGTCCCCTAGCGGTTCGGCCCTTCCGGGACAGCTGGTGTCTCGCTTCCGCCGAGTACTAAGCAACCAAGCCAGCCATAATACGTTATCCCGTGCCCTCCACCAAAGGATGGACGACGGCGCGTTAGCGCTTTTACGGGTCACCGAGGCAAAGGCTACTCGGCTGAAAATAGGTACCCGGGAGCGGTACCCGGACTCTGACGTATACCGACCCGCGTCTCGCGGGGTTTGTTCTTCGCGCTTGGCGAGACACGCCCTTCCCCGGACCAACCTAATCTCTTGGCGCTACCAGTCAGAACTCTACAAGCTGTGCCTCTCGAGTTCTGACGGCAGACATAATCCGGCCCGTGCAGGGACTTACCGGAAGAGTGTACACGTGTTCTGGACTAGGAAATTCTGCTCTGTTTAAGACTAGGGGCTTAAGCCCCTTTTCTGATTCCTAATTGGTTCCTATACAAATATCTAGTGAAATAGAGTCGTTGTAGATCTTGCCGACCTTTCAGCCCAGTCGAAGTGACTGTTCCCGGCTCTCCCGATGGTCGTTAGTCCCTGTGCCTGGTCGCATCTTCTTCTTATAGCTTTAGAGATGCTATAGCCGAGTCCATGGACTCGGCTTTCCCCTTTAAGAGGTCTTCAGCCGAGTCCGTACCGTAGACTACTGCTCCTAAGCTGCTTTTAAAGCCGAGCTCTGGTGCGTCGCAATCTTGTACTGTAGACCACGGCTCCTTAGACTCAGCCAAGGGCCAAACTTGATGTTCGCTACATCACAACTGCCCCGTTATGATACGAGCCGAGCTGGTGAGTGTCAAAACCCATCTTCTTCACCCTCTCAAGTATCGACTCGCCACCGTTGGCTCCGTTCTTCGCTTCCTCCAAGTCATGGCGACTTCACCAGCCTCACAGCCTTCACAGGTACGGCTCTGCTGTCGTCTCAACACTCTTCTTCATCCACTAACGCGTCTGGTTTCTACACAGGCTCCTCCAGTTGATCCCGTTATTTCTACCGACCATGGTTCGGAGGCGTCCGCTGAGTTGCCGGTTAGAGGGGCCAGCGCTCTTGGGGTCAGCAGTGGTCGGGGTAACCCGGTCATTGACCTGACAACTTCCCTTGAGACTGGTCCCAGTTCTGGGCCGTCGTCTCGCACGTCCTCCCCTCGTCAGCCGAGCTCGCCAGGCGACACCACTTCGGACGCCACTATTAAGTCGAGCTCGGTCGGCGTGGCTACCACGGACCCGGTATCTGCCCTCGTGACGGAACAAGGCGATCGTCATCACAACGAGCACATTCAGTTGGCTCGGTTGATCGCCCTCGCCTGACTCAGCCACCATGAGCCGTCTGACTCGACTCAGCGCCAGGCTATCTTCCACGCCGAGTCAGCTGGTGCTCTGGTGGACATCCTTCGAGGTCAATATCAGCCTCCCAACTCGTCCGCCGAGTTAGCTCAGCTGCGAGTTGATTTACACTCGGCTGAGGCATCCAACGCCTCCCTCCAGAAGCGGCTGGGCTCTTCGCTGGACCAGGTTGCTCAGCTGAAGCTGCAGCTTGAGACATCCGAGCGAGAGTGCCACCTCTGGAAGCGCGAGGTTGACAAATCAGTTGGTCTGGTCCCTTCCCTCCGGAAGGCTTTAACTGCCTCCGGAGCTGAGCTCAAGCAGGCTAGGACTGCCCAGACAGCTGAGGTCACCGCTACTCAGTCTGCTCTCCATGCAGCCGAGCTCATGATCAAGAGCCGAGACGAGGACATTACGGCTCTCTCCAGGTTAATCGTCGAGCGAGATGAGGCCTACAAGATCCTCCAAGGCGTCTCGGCCTAGCACTTCCAGCAGCTTCAGGAGATCGTGCTGTCGTTGGATGATGATGGCTCCTACAAGCTCCGTCATGCGAAGAAGACTAACGACGAGATGCGGGAGACCATCCTCCGCGAAGAGGGTCATCAGTCGGCAAGGGTTTGTACCCATGCATGATCCTCATATGGCTGCAGCGGCTGGAGCTGGCCTGGACGTTACTGGAATGGATCCAGCTTCGCTCAAACTGAACGCTCGGCTTTGCCGTCTGCTAGCCGAGCTTTTTCCGGAGGTCATGCAAATTCCGGACGATGAAGACCGGGTCGTGGAGTTGCGCATCTGCTCGCGACGATCCGGCTCGACCGGTGTTCAGACCTCGGCTTCCGACTCGGCTGCTGTTCCTACGCCAGGCCCTGGCTCGGCGGCAGCTTTTCCCGCCGAGTTCCTGCTCGGCGAGTACTCAAGTTCCGCTTCGCCACCACCCTTCGCGGTCTATTGAAGCTCTCCGCCGAGTTCGGAAGGATAAACTCACTCCTTCCCAGCGCCTGTGCGTACTGGCGAACCCTGAGTCGGCTACAGCCGCGGGTCCTCGCAAACGGAAGGTTGCCCTTCCACCTTTGCAGCCTTGCGGCCAGCCATTACCTGAGAGGACGGGTACGAAGAGGCTGCTGCTCTTATCGGTCCTCCGGATGATCGCTTGTTGGCAGCTTCCGACAGCGAACTGACGGTCCGACCGGCTCGGCCATTACCTCGTCAGAGGAAAACAGCCAAGACTGCTCCTCCTCGGTGCTCGGGGAGCTTATCCGCTGAGTGGAGTGGCCTTGCCGTCCTGGATGTGAACGTTGACTGTGTGTCGGGGAGTGCTTCTGGCGGGGTAGCGTCGAATTTCGCTGCACCACCTCGGCAGGCCAACCCGCCGGGTTAGCTGCGTCGTCGCCCCAACCGGTCGCTCCTCTAGCGTCCTCATTGTCAACGAGCACTCCTTCAGCGATGACAGTACCGAGCTCATCCTCGGTTGTGGTTTCGGTTATTCCTCCGGTCCTTACACCGAGTCCAGTGGCTCCACTTGGACTCCCGTATCATTGCCAGCTCAACCTAGCTCGGCTAAGGGCCCACCGCAAGTGCCGTCGAGCTCGGTTGCTCGTCTCTTTGCCTGCAAAAGTCGTCCCGTGGCATCATCTCGGGCTGCAGCCATTTCCGCCGGTTGACGTCTCCGTCCGGCCGCCCTCTCCGTACTGCTGCAGCTACTGCCCGCCAGGTTAACGCCCAGTTGCTGGAGAACCTTGGAACGTCGGATAATGTGGTACTTGGTTTCGGTGGTGGATCTACCGGTCACAAGTTCATTCCGCCGAGTTCAGTTGGGTCTCTTCGCACCCACTAGAATTCTCAAGTGACTCGGCTGATGACGATCAAGCAGCCGAGACCAGCTCGGCGAATACGAACTCGACCGCTGCAAGTAATGCCCCGGTCGGTTCTGCTTCAAGCCTGGCCCTTTCTCGTCTCGCTCAGCTCTTTGGCTCTGATGATGAGAGCGGTGATGACGACGACAACGGCTCCGACTCGGCTGACGTGTCTGCTGTGTCTACGGTAGTTTCTTCTCCGCTTCCCCCTCCTCACGGCAAGATCCAGAGCTATTTGGCTGCTGGCCAAGTTCCTCCTGGTCCGCCTCCGACTCCTACCTCGGGAGGGTCTTCTTCTCAGGTACCAACCCCGTCGAAGAAGCACCGGACGAAGCACAAACACAAGCACAAGCGCAAACACGAGCACAAGCACAAGCATAAGCACCGCTCATCATCTCCAAGTGGCGGTTCGGACAATAGCGACACGGCTCGTCCGAAGAAGAGACGGAAGGCTGTTTCTGACAAGCCTCAGGCGCAAGCGTCAGCGGTAGCCGAGTCTGGGGGTCCTGAATCTGGTAGAGCGGTTCCGTCGGGAACCTCCGCAACGGGCTCCCAAGGGTCCACCTCTCACGACTCGGCTCTGGTTTCTAACTCGGCTCAACCACCTGCCAGTGTCATTAGCTCGGCTCCGGCCTCCGGTTCCACTCGGCGGTCAGCGGAGGTTGCCTTCTCAGCTCAGCTGCAAGTACCGATGGCGCAGCTCCGCACTAGAGCCATGCAGTCAGCCTCAAGGGACTCGCACATCACTCCCCAGCTTGCGAGACTCCGGACCTTGCCGTTCTTCCACGCTGGAGCCGAGCGATGTTGGGCTGGAATATTGAGCTGTCAATCTGGCCGAGTTCCGTTGGGGTCTTTTGTGGTGCTAAGCCTCGTGTCCTCTCAACTCTGGCCGGAGTACGTTCGTTCGTGGATGTATTCAATCCTCGACACCCTTTCCAGCAACTACGACGTATGTTGCCGGATCTCCCAGCATTTTTCTCTCCGTCAGTTCTAGCTGAGGCTCGTCTCGGCTAGTCGGCCATACTCGGCCATCATCACTCATGGAGACTCTTGGAGATTTATGGGTGCGACTCCGGGGAGACCTTCCAGCATCAGGGTCCCTAACTCGGCTGCTGACCTGGCCTCGCATACTCGTTTCTTCGTGTGCCATGTGCGAGCGGACTCACTGGTTGGTTGAGGCTAGTGTGTTGATCGGGTTTCACCCTGCCTTCGACCCTAGCATCCCGCCGGATGAGCTTATTGCAGTCTACAACGTGTGGACTCAATATCGCATTGAGCGGAAACGCCGAGGTGACGCTTTGCGGGGTCTCATGGCGGCGGCCTCGGATGGGCTGTACTCGGCTACCACAGCCATCCAGTGGTGGATTACCAACTCCCCGAGTTGATTCGGAGCTGTACTTCGACCTCTCAGTTCCGCTATACGCCTTGGTGAATTTGCCTTGGGTACTGGACAGTGCTCTCTGGTCGGAAGAGGCCCTTGCGGTAGATCACCACGAACCTTGGCGTGCATGGTGGTTGTTAGACCCAGCTCGCCATCCTTTCAACACCTGCTTCCTGCTTCCGGCTCGGAACCCAGAGTTTATGGTATTCGCTCCCTACGGCATGGACCCTCGTGTTGTCGCCGAATCCATCGATGACGATGTGGATTTAGCCGAGCCAGATCCACCGCAGATCCCTGCTGGGCTTCCACCGCGCGAGAACCGGACCGGAATCTTCATCTTCGAGGATCTTGGTGGGACTACTCCCTGTCAGACGTCGGATGATGGACTGGGGTCCCCGAACCTTCGAGGTGCGTCTCCGACGACCTCCTTGTTTGGTCCCGACTCCCCGGTTGTCCCCGTTGGTACTCAGTCGCCGACGGCCGCTGACTCGGCTATCCCCAGTCCAGCTCGATCGCCGAGCTCAGCCATTGAGATATTAGCCTCAGCAGCTCAGGCAGTCGCTGCCCAACCACCAAGTAGCCCTTCCCTCAGGTGACTCGGCTTCGTCGGATCCTTCGCGGTTGCAGGAGATTTAAGTTAGGTTCCATCTTCATATCTCTTCCATTTCGTAAATCATATAATCATATATAGTTTTGATGCAGTAGCATTTCGCCCAGCTCAGCCTGCTATCTTCACTGAGCTGGCCGGGTTCTTCCAGTGCAATGGATTGTTATTCTTCATCTGCAACTTGCACCATTTGCAGACGATTTCCCGTTTCTTTTGGCGCAAATAATCAAAGAGTAACCCACCACAAGACAAATTCGACAAAGGTTCCCAACTCGGCTCTTCATAGCCGACCCACTTCACTTTGAACCTTCGCTCATTCCTTGCTGTCTTGTAGATATGTGGTAACTCATCGTCCAAAATGGCTTCAACTTCAAACTGATTGGCGCCTTCATCCGGTACCCAGCTGTCTTCTGGGAGCAATTCTTCGTCAAAGTCGAACCGTTGATCTTCTTCGAGCTCGGCTATAAGCGAGTCGTGGGTCTCTTCTCGGTATCAACCACTTTCTTCAACCGAGACACATGGATCACCGGTAGAACCTGTATCCGCTCTTGTCTGGCAATTCCAACTCGTATGCGAACTCCTCAACTTTCCTCTTCGCTCTGAATGGGCCATGCCATCTGTGTGCGAGTTTCTTAGTGAGCCCTTGCTTCACTCGTTCCATGAACAACCACACTTGGTCACCTTCCTTGAACAGCGACTTCGTAGACTCGGCTGGGGTTCCCATCCACTCGGCGGTAGCTTCAACCGACTCGGCTGAAGCTCCTCCCAACTCAG
>VOQZ01001042.1:0-88459 GCA_008079305.1 Phytophthora palmivora | reverse complement strand
TACCACTCCCTTCGCCGCTGGTGGTAAGGCATTGCCCTTTCCGATAAGAAGGTGCTTCCTTTTCCAGATAATTTTGCGCGAGACGCTCGATTTCCTCCTGGGTGTTGATGTTGGCATCACCTATTTGAAGATCTTCGATCTTGACTTCCTCCGGGTCGCGTTACTTCTGGTAGCACAGCCATTTGATCTTCCACATCTCTGCGAATAAGCTCCCCCCTTCCTTGATATAAACTTCATCATCCATCGTAGGATCGCCAAGGTTTGCCTCAATCTTGGTGTGAAGATCATTACTCTTAACAGGATCGATCTTGCCTTGGTCAGATGTACACTTCCTCGACGGTGGACTTGCATCCCCGTCCCCTGCGATCTCGACGTTCTGGATGCTTTTTACGCCGGCCGTGGTAAGATCGCAGTTGGTGTTACGTACTCGGGACGTTCCACCGCTGGTTCGGCGACCTGATCGTTAATATCCACTTCACTGATCTCATCCGTAGTCGCCTGATACGCGAGATTTTGCCATTCAGCGTATCTCCTCGACCCTACGGATACATATCCCGGAATTCGGGGAACCCGATCTCCACTCAACCACATCGCGACTCTCGATCCTTCGTGAAGAGTTAATGCGTGATCACTTATGTTGGTCACCTGTAGATAACGTGTTCTTCCTGGGCCGACTGTGATCGTTGGCACCCATCGATCTCCCCTGGACCCATAACTTATACTGGTTTGACGTCTGACCGCGCAGCCTGATCTCGGCCGTCTGTCCGACATCGATCCAGTAGTGATCCTTCCAGCACACATGTTCGATCTTGTCACCGTAGAGGGACGCCTACCAGCCATCTGAAGACGGACTTCGTCGGGCAAACATATCGTCCCATCAGCGAGATCGAGGCGGATACCCGCTGGCACCATGAAGTCCATTCCTAATATCAGATCTTGGCCTCCAGTGGGTGGACCTACCCATGCATCAAAGAAGTACACTAGCGATCCTGCCAGCGTGATCTTGAGACGAGTACGCCCCTCGATCTTATATGGAGATCGTCCAACACCTTCGCATTCCAACGTTTGATTCTCATCAATGTGGCACCCGACCTTACGAGCAAAGGTGGCATCCAGTATGGACACCTCGGCGCCACTATCGAACAGCAAAGTTGCCTTTTTGTTGTTGATCTTCCCCATAGCTTTGGATTGTTTGAACTTCTTGTCTGGAACATGATACTTCCAGTAACCTCGCGATTCCCCAGGGGAGATCTCAAGAGCCATCATCACACTCGATCTTGCATATTCATCGATCTGGCGTAGACTTGACACTGTAGCGGTAGATTTCTCCAGAAGATCACATGTATTGTCGATCGGATCGATCAGCTGATTAACTGTTGCCTCCGATTGTTTGTCGACATATGCATAAATGCAATAGCTAGAACGCTCGTCTCGTACCGGTTTCCAAACCGGCGAGCGTCCTAGTTTAACATCTTCTCTGCAGTCTCTGGCAACATGCCCGCATGCTTGGTGGGATTGTACCATTGCCGGATCAAGTTGTAAAACTCCTCCATGGTACACTTTCCCGCTTCGTGGATGTCACCACATGCCTTGCATGTGAATAGGCAGCGATCTGAGGGATGCCCTTTGCGACCGCACTTTCACACGTTAGACGTCCCCAGCACCCAAGATCGCTATGTTTGCGCGACCCACAGTGCGAGCATCGCTTAGGTGGTGAACCTATATCATGTCGATCTTGTTGTGCACGATTGTTTCCGGTCTCCGAGCGACTGCGATCTTGGTTCCTTTGATCTTGATCTTGCTGCCCTTCATTGTTTCCAGATGCTGCGAGGTAGACACGACGTAATCCTGCTTCGCCGTCCGATCCACTAGAGTCCTCTTCAGACTCGCCGCTATCTGAGATCGCCTTGACGGCTCTGACGGCCCGAGTTGAAGCAGACGGGGCTGCCGCACTGCTGTTCTTCTGACGAGGCTTGATTGATCCGTATACAGCCTTACTTTGTCGTGCCTTCGCTCGTTGCCGAGATCGCAGCGCTTCTTCCAGGGTGTCAGCGTCTGGAATTCGTAATAAAGCCAGGCGATCTGCAAGATCGCGGTCACGAGAGTTTCAATGAAGTGCTCCACGTGTTCACGTCGGACTTCCGAAGGTCCATCCTTGATCTGGAGGCGGGCCCTGAGCCCTGCCACATTGAGCCGATACAAATACTCCAGCGGAGATTCGTCCGATCTCTTGCGCGCGTGGTAATATTGTCTCGCGACTGACACTCCTCGTCCACAATATTGAACTTGGAAGCTACTGAGCAGATCCTTCCAGGTACTGCGTGTCGTGCGACTAAGCTGTCGATACCAATTTCGCGCCGATCCTGCGAGGAGATCGCCGAACACCAGACACTTTACTTCGTCTGGGGCTTGATCTCGCATAAAGGCAGACTTCACCTTGCTAAGCCAGGCCCTGGCTCGATCTTCGTCCCCTTCTCTCCCCGCGAACTCCTTGAGTTCAGACATGGCAGATACTCGTATACGTGGAACACTTGTCGATCGGTGGTCGTGGCTGATGCTGATGCTACAGTCGCGCGTCTGGGAGGATCAAGATCATCTGGGTCGTGTTCATGAGGACTTGGGTGTCGATCTAGCGATCCCACAGACTCCATATCCACATCTCGGTCTTCTGCTGGTGCTAAGATCCCGGGATTGACAGGGCTTTGTTGTTCCTTCAAGAATCGGCTCATTGCCGCTTGGAAGTACGATTCCAACTTCGCATTCGATCCTTGTGTCATGTTTGGTGCGATGACATCCGTTACTCGCTTGGTCTCATGATCTCCACGCTGCCGTAACATGGCAGCTCCTGAAGGGCCTAGCGTCATCCGAGGTGGGTCATCTGCACTGTCAGTGTCTACTTCTTCAGTCGCCGACTCGTAATGTGAGGATGTTCCTGTCTGATCTTCCATTGTGAGTGCTGGCAACGATCTTAGCATGTCGTCGGTTGATCTGGTCGTGACCTTAGAGGTTACATTCTTCTCGCCTACTAAGGGCTTCAGTAGATCGAAGATCGACATTAAAGCCGTGTTGATCGTACTGAGCCTCGTATCGAATAGCTCATTAGCGTCGAACGATCCTGCGATGATCCCACCTTCCTTGATCAGTTGTAATAGCGCCTTCGCAGCTTCTAGCTTGCTCGATCTTGCAGTTGGTTTCTGCACTGGGCCTTTTAGATCACTAATGATCTTCGGCTTGATGATCTGCATAACGGGGTTCTTGATCAAGAAGGTGTGGAGTTCCTTCTTGTGGTATGCGATCTCGAGGGACTCATCAGTCCACACTGTTTTAAGATCGTCTTGGTCATCAGCGTCCGATCCTGGTGCTTTCATCTTCTTCCGTAGAGGCTTAGATCTTGCTGACTTCTTTTTGTGCTCGACTTGGAGATGAGCGTTTGGATGGCTTTCGCCGGTGGACTTTCGTCCTGCAGATCGCGACGCAAGTCGGAATCTGCTGGGGTCCCCGAAGGAACCTGGGGAGGAGGTAGAGGCTTTTCTTCTAGGTCCGTAGGCGGCCCATCCTCTGTTCCGTCGGTAGAGCTCCTCCCAAAGCTCTGCCGATCCGCGGATCGATCTTGATTCAGTGGTGTCGTTGGTGATCCGATCTCCAACGACGCTGGTTTCCCTGATCTAAGATCAGCATGCGCTTCTTCATGGGACTCACGGTGAAATCCCGAGTCACCCAAAGATCCGGGCACGCGCACCATTGTGGCGAAGTGGTTCTGCGAAATCGCAAGATCGCAGGAGTCCTCTTGCACACTGCGTCCGAACTGCCGACTAACGGAGGGGGTACTCCGATCTTCCGTGAAGTTACTTGATCTCACCTTGTGTACCCGTCGGTGGGACTAGATCGCTCCTCGGGTGCTCTCGATTAAATGCGCTTGTTGTCGATCTTGCTGTCTGACAGGACAGCGGGAAGGGTGGCAGCAGCGGGATACTTCTACTCGCTGCGCCGCGTAGTTATCGAGCTTCGATCTTGGATACACTTGGTCGATCTTGCCTTGGCCAGTGTCGATCTTAGCTCGGGGGGTCTTGGGGTCGGTGTGTGACCTTTATCCAGTAGTTCCAATACGTGCTTGCCGCTTCCTATAGCGGGGTCTTGAGATTTGAGGGTTGACGAACGTCCAGCCAAGCAATCTGGGCGTAGGGGTTCTACTTAATGCCGATCTTGATCCTGCGCGACGTCGGGAGGGCCAATCTTGTATATTCCTACCCGGAATAGCGAAGAAGACGGAAGACTTGTGTAGTAGAAGGTAAAAACAACTCTGAATTAATGGTTAATGTCCTATGCTTCCCATCTGTGGCTATCCATAATGCACTGGCTCCATAATACCTATAATAAAGCTAAGATCGATATTTACCTGTCAGGATCGATATCGCGTGGGTACAATCTTCTTGGACGGGGATGATGGCGCACTCATTCACTTGGTCATTATAGTGAGTGTCACTATATCGAGGATCATCGTAGAGAGGGATTGCTCTTGATCTCGATTGACGGGACGAGATCGAGATCGGAAAACTTCTTATCTGCTTCACCACACATTGTAGTAGGAGGTGGGGAGGACAGCAATTGCATGACACTGTGATGATTCGTCACTTATTTAGACGCCTCCTACACATCCATCGGAGTAACCGTATATCGTTTTACCTCATCACTGTTGTACGACTCACAAGTTGACGTTTTTTATCTTACAGCAATATCAGTGATTGCTGGTGATGCGTCGCCACATCCTATGATTGCACTAGATTCTTATCTCAGCTGTCTGGCGTTGGACCCACTAGTGTCGAAACGGAAATGATCAGCCTTCAAGTGGCACCATTCTGATAGTACGCTTGTCTTGATGTGGCCGCCTGGCATCTTGCCGATCTCCTCAAACTTCTGCAATGGCCAGCCAGCGATGCTCACCTTTCCTGAACTCGACCACTACAAGTGTAAATGTGACAACCAAATGTGCCTCGATGAGATCGGCCAATCGTCAACTATGAGCAGTAGTAATCCAGGAACGCCTCGCTCAGCAGGTTCCACCGCGTTTGAGTCTTCCTCGGGAGTTGGCGATACCAACTTTTCGCCGTTCGGCCAAGGCTGAGCGAGAAGGGTTCGCACCAAGAGTCTTGGGGCATACGTGTGCCTTTCCTCTCGTAGATGAACCTCTTCAGTCACTGTAGTGAGTCATCGGATCGATACCGCCGACCGTCGAACTGGGCTATCTTGTCCAAGGAGACATGCGACCTCAATTCGAGACACTGGGATCCTCCCTGATCACCCCTGTCATTGCTGAGGTGATAGATCTAGTCTTTCACCGTTTCATCTCGGCTTGGGCGGTAACCATGGTCATCGTCGGAATCTTCTTCCGCTTCAGCCGAGTTGTCTTCTTCGGATTCCCACTTGTTTCGACCTAGCCGAGTTCGACTCTTCTTCGGACTCAGCATGTGCGAGTCTTCGAAGTACGGCGTCCCTGCTGTCGCCCGAAACCGCCCACCTTTCTTCGTCTCGGGTGTCTTCATCGTCGTGATCTTACTTGGATTCGTCGCTGGTTGACCACCCTTGGGGCCCTTCAGATGTGGAGTCTTACTCGGCATTTCGCCGAGTTGATACTCCATTCCTCCGAGTTGATACCCTGCTCCGCCGAGTTGGGAACCACCGTCTGGAGCTGTCAATAGCCGAGGTTTAATCTGCACTCCGAAAGCCTTTCTCGGCTTTCCCCTCCAACGTAACAGCTCCACGCTAGCCAAGTCAAGATTCCAATCACTTAGAATCGACGGACTCGGCCGACTGGTAACTCGGAAGCCCATTGCTTTTAACAGCAATATTGTCGTCTCGGCCACTTCCGCGGTGTCGGACCGCTCCATTGGTCCAGCCAGCAAAGGCCCCAATGATGGCCATCTCGCCTGCGCCAATGGGACTGGGGCGAATAACTTCATCCATTCACTATCTCTCATCATCTCTCCGCCGAGTTGTGCTAACACCTTGTTTGCAGTCGGCGTATCCGCATTTCGTGTCGCTCTCGGAACAAGGGGCGGACGTTCCCCTTGAGCGACACCTTGATCTTCGTCGTCCGCATCTTCGCCGAACTCAGCAGACAGGTTTCGTTCCACCGGACGCGGAACTCCCATCCGGCCCACTTGGAGCGATAATTCCCCGACTTCGCCGAGTAGCTCGGCCGTCGTCTTCACGTAGCCGAGCTCGGCTTTTTCTTCATAGTCCTCATCATCCTTCTCTTCATCACTTGCATGACCTTGGGCATCCTCCTCCTCGAACTGGACACTGCGAGATCCGTCCGCCGTCGCGTCCATCGTCATCGCAATAGCCGAGTCCGCCGAGTCGGCAAAACCCGCCGCGTTTATCCCCGCGTGGGGAGAGCCCTTGGCCGTCGCCGGGCTATCTTCACGAAGCGTGTTCGTTCCCTTAGTCATCCTTCTTCTTCTTCTTGTTTGCTCGAAACTTGGTTACATTGGTACCTGCGAAAAACAAGCGCACCCCTGTTCCCGGGTCGAGGCACCAGTTGTGGTGTTGCAGAACGCACAAATCCGTCAGATGTGGGTAAATATCACGCAACCACAACAATCGCCGAGTTAGGTCGGCGTTTGTTGGCCTGCGCTGGGTTGTCCCCTAGCGGTTCGGCCCTTCCGGGACAGCTGGTGTCTCGCTTCCGCCGAGTACTAAGCAACCAAGCCAGCCAATAATACGTTATCCCGTGCCCTCCACCAAAGGATGGACGACGGCGCGTTAGCGCTTTTACGGGTCACCGAGGCAAAGGCTACTCGGCTGAAAGAGTAACGGTACCCGGGCTGGACGGTATACCGACCCGCCGAGCTCGGCGGGGTTTGTTCTTCGCGCTTGGCGAGACACGCCCTTCCCCGGACCAACCTAATCTCTTGGCGCTACCAGTCAGAACTCTACAAGCTGTGCCTCTCGAGTTCTGACGGCAGACATAATCCGGCCCGTGCAGGGACTTACCGGAAGAGTGTACACGTGTTCTGGACCTAGGAAATTCTGCTCTGTTTAAGACTAGGGGCTTAAGCCCCTTTTCTGATTCCTAATTGGTTCCTATACAAATATCTAGTGAAATAGAGTCGTTGTAGATCTTGCCGACCTTTCAGCCCAGTCGAAGTGACTGTTCCCGGCTCTCCCGATGGTCGTTAGTCCCTGTGCCTGGTCGCATCTTCTTCTTATAGCTTTAGAGATGCTATAGCCGAGTCCATGGACTCGGCTTTCCCCTTTAAGAGGTCTTCAGCCGAGTCCGTACCGTAGACTACTGCTCCTAAGCTGCTTTTAAAGCCGAGCTCTGGTGCGTCGCAATCTTGTACTGTAGACCACGGCTCCTTAGACTCAGCCAAGGGCCAAACTTGATGTTCGCTACATCACAACTGCCCCGGTTATGATACGAGCCGAGCTGGTGAGTGTCAAAACCCATCTTCTTCACCCTCTCAAGTATCGACTCGCCACCGTTGGCTCCGTTCTTCGCTTCCTCCAAGTCATGGCGACTTCACCAGCCTCACAGCCTTCACAGGTACGGCTCTGCTGTCGTCTCAACACTCTTCTTCATCCACTAACGCGTCTGGTTTCTACACAGGCTCCTCCAGTTGATCCCGTTATTTCTACCGACCATGGTTCGGAGGCGTCCGCTGAGTTGCCGGTTAGAGGGGCCAGCGCTCTTGGGGTCAGCAGTGGTCGGGGTAACCCGGTCATTGACCTGACAACTTCCCTTGAGACTGGTCCCAGTTCTGGGCCGTCGTCTCGCACGTCCTCCCCTCGTCAGCCGAGCTCGCCAGGCGACACCACTTCGGACGCCACTATTAAGTCGAGCTCGGTCGGCGTGGCTACCACGGACCCGGTATCTGCCCTCGTGACGGAACAAGGCGATCGTCATCACAACGAGCACATTCAGTTGGCTCGGTTGATCGCCCTCGCCTGACTCAGCCACATGAGCCGTCTGACTCGACTCAGCGCCAGGCTATCTTCCACGCCGAGTCAGCTGGTGCTCTGGTGGACATCCTTCGAGGTCAATATCAGCCTCCCAACTCGTCCGCCGAGTTAGCTCAGCTGCGAGTTGATTTACACTCGGCTGAGGCATCCAACGCCTCCCTCCAGAAGCGGCTGGGCTCTTCGCTGGACCAGGTTGCTCAGCTGAAGCTGCAGCTTGAGACATCCGAGCGAGAGTGCCACCTCTGGAAGCGCGAGGTTGACAAATCAGTTGGTCTGGTCCCTTCCCTCCGGAAGGCTTTAACTGCCTCCGGAGCTGAGCTCAAGCAGGCTAGGACTGCCCAGACAGCTGAGGTCACCGCTACTCAGTCTGCTCTCCATGCAGCCGAGCTCATGATCAAGAGCCGAGACGAGGACATTACGGCTCTCTCCAGGTTAATCGTCGAGCGAGATGAGGCCTACAAGATCCTCCAAGGCGTCTCGGCCTAGCACTTCCAGCAGCTTCAGGAGATCGTGCTGTCGTTGGATGATGATGGCTCCTACAAGCTCCGTCATGCGAAGAAGACTAACGACGAGATGCGGGAGACCATCCTCCGCCAGAAGAGGGTCATCAGTCGGCAAGGGTTTGTACCCATGCATGATCCTCATATGGCTGCAGCGGCTGGAGCTGGCCTGGACGTTACTGGAATGGATCCAGCTTCGCTCAAACTGAACGCTCGGCTTTGCCGTCTGCTAGCCGAGCTTTTTCCGGAGGTCATGCAAATTCCGGACGATGAAGACCGGGTCGTGGAGTTGCGCATCTGCTCGCGACGATCCGGCTCGACCGGTGTTCAGACCTCGGCTTCCGACTCGGCTGCTGTTCCTACGCCAGGCCCTGGCTCGGCGGCAGCTTTTCCGCCGAGTTCCTGCTCGGCGAGTACTCAAGTTCCGCTTCGCCACCACCCTTCGCGGTCTATTGAAGCTCTCCGCCGAGTTCGGAAGGATAAACTCACTCCTTCCCAGCGCCTGTGCGTACTGGCGAACCCTGAGTCGGCTACAGCCGCGGGTCCTCGCAAACGGAAGGTTGCCCTTCCACCTTTGCAGCCTTGCGGCCAGCCATTACCTGGAGAGGACGGGTACGAAGAGGCTGCTGCTCTTATCGGTCCTCCGGATGATCGCTTGTTGGCAGCTTCCGACAGCGAACTGACGGTCCGACCGGCTCGGCCATTACCTCGTCAGAGGAAAACAGCCAAGACTGCTCCTCCTCGGTGCTCGGGGAGCTTATCCGCTGAGTGGAGTGGCCTTGCCGTCCTGGATGTGAACGTTGACTGTGTGTCGGGGAGTGCTTCTGGCGGGGTAGCGTCGAATTTCGCTGCACCAACCTCGGCAGGCCAACCCGCCGGGTTAGCTGCGTCGTCGCCCCAACCGGTCGCTCCTCTAGCGTCCTCATTGTCAACGAGCACTCCTTCAGCGATGACAGTACCGAGCTCATCCTCGGTTGTGGTTTCGGTTATTCCTCCGGTCCTTACACCGAGTCCAGTGGCTCCACTTGGGACTCCCGTATCATTGCCAGCTCAACCTAGCTCGGCTAAGGGCCCACCGCAAGTGCCGTCGAGCTCGGTTGCTCGTCTCTTTGCCTGCAAAAGTCGTCCCGTGGCATCATCTCGGGCTGCAGCCATTTCCGCCGGGTTGACGTCTCCGTCCGGCCGCCCTCTCCGTACTGCTGCAGCTACTGCCCGCCAGGTTAACGCCCAGTTGCTGGAGAACCTTGGAACGTCGGATAATGTGGTACTTGGTTTCGGTGGTGGATCTACCGGTCACAAGTTCATTCCGCCGAGTTCAGTTGGGTCTCTTCGCACCCACTAGAATTCTCAAGTGACTCGGCTGATGACGATCAAGCAGCCGAGACCAGCTCGGCGAATACGAACTCGACCGCTGCAAGTAATGCCCCGGTCGGTTCTGCTTCAAGCCTGGCCCTTTCTCGTCTCGCTCAGCTCTTTGGCTCTGATGATGAGAGCGGTGATGACGACGACAACGGCTCCGACTCGGCTGACGTGTCTGCTGTGTCTACGGTAGTTTCTTCTCCGCTTCCCCCTCCTCACGGCAAGATCCAGAGCTATTTGGCTGCTGGCCAAGTTCCTCCTGGTCCGCCTCCGACTCCTACCTCGGGAGGGTCTTCTTCTCAGGTACCAACCCCGTCGAAGAAGCACCGGACGAAGCACAAACACAAGCACAAGCGCAAACACGAGCACAAGCACAAGCATAAGCACCGCTCATCATCTCCAAGTGGCGGTTCGGACAATAGCGACACGGCTCGTCCGAAGAAGAGACGGAAGGCTGTTTCTGACAAGCCTCAGGCGCAAGCGTCAGCGGTAGCCGAGTCTGGGGGTCCTGAATCTGGTAGAGCGGTTCCGTCGGGAACCTCCGCAACGGGCTCCCAAGGGTCCACCTCTCACGACTCGGCTCTGGTTTCTAACTCGGCTCAACCACCTGCCAGTGTCATTAGCTCGGCTCCGGCCTCCGGTTCCACTCGGCGGTCAGCGGAGGTTGCCTTCTCAGCTCAGCTGCAAGTACCGATGGCGCAGCTCCGCACTAGAGCCATGCAGTCAGCCTCAAGGGACTCGCACATCACTCCCCAGCTTGCGAGACTCCGGACCTTGCCGTTCTTCCACGCTGGAGCCGAGCGATGTTGGGCTGGAATATTGAGCTGTCAATCTGGCCGAGTTCCGTTGGGGTCTTTTGGTGGTGCTAAGCCTCGTGTCCTCTCAACTCTGGCCGGAGTACGTTCGTTCGTGGATGTATTCAATCCTCGACACCCTTTCCAGCAACTACGACGTATGTTGCCGGATCTCCCAGCATTTTTCTCTCCGTCAGTTCTAGCTGAGGCTCGGTCTCGGCTAGTCGGCCATACTCGGCCATCATCACTCATGGAGACTCTTGGAGATTTATGGGTGCGACTCCGGGGAGACCTTCCAGCATCAGGGTCCCCTAACTCGGCTGCTGACCTGGCCTCGCATACTCGTTTCTTCGTGGCCATGTGCGAGCGGACTCACTGGTTGGTTGAGGCTAGTGTGTTGATCGGGTTTCACCCTGCCTTCGACCCTAGCATCCCGCCGGATGAGCTTATTGCAGTCTACAACGTGTGGACTCAATATCGCATTGAGCGGAAACGCCGAGGTGACGCTTTGCGGGGTCTCATGGCGGCGGCCTCGGATGGGCTGTACTCGGCTACCACAGCCCAGTCCAGTGGTGGATTACCAACTCCCCGAGTTGATTCGGAGCTGTACTTCGACCTCTCAGTTCCGCTATACGCCTTGGTGAATTTGCCTTGGGTACTGGACAGTGCTCTCTGGTCGGAAGAGGCCCTTGCGGTAGATCACCACGAACCTTGGCGTGCATGGTGGTTGTTAGACCCAGCTCGCCATCCTTTCAACACCTGCTTCCGGCCTCGGAACCCAGAGTTTATGGTATTCGCTCCCTACGGCATGGACCCTCGTGTTGTCGCCGAATCCATCGATGACGATGTGGATTTAGCCGAGCCAGATCCACCGCAGATCCCTGCTGGGCTTCCACCGCGCGAGAACCGGACCGGAATCTTCATCTTCGAGGATCTTGGTGGGACTACTCCCTGTCAGACGTCGGATGATGGACTGGGGTCCCCGAACCTTCGAGGTGCGTCTCCGACGACCTCCTTGTTTGGTCCCGACTCCCCGGTTGTCCCCGTTGGTACTCAGTCGCCGACGGCCGCTGACTCGGCTATCCCCAGTCCAGCTCGATCGCCGAGCTCAGCCATTGAGATATTAGCCTCAGCAGCTCAGGCAGTCGCTGCCCAACCACCAAGTAGCCTTCCCTCAGGTGACTCGGCTTCGTCGGATCCTTCGCGGTTGCAGGAGATTTAAGTTAGGTTCCATCTTCATATCTCTTCCATTTCGTAAATCATATAATCATATATAGTTTTGATGCAGTAGCATTTCGCCCAGCTCAGCCTGCTATCTTCACTGAGCTGGCCGGGTTCTTCCAGTGCAATGGATTGTTATTCTTCATCTGCAACTTGCACCATTTGCAGACGATTTTCCCGTTTCTTTTGGCGCAAATAATCAAAGAGTAACCCACCACAAGACAAATTCGACAAAGGTTCCCAACTCGGCTCTTCATAGCCGACCCACTTCACTTTGAACCTTCGCTCATTCCTTGCTGTACTTGTAGATAGTGGTAACTCATCGTCCAAAATGGCTTCAACTTCAAACTGATTGGCGCCTTCATCCGGTACCCAGCTGTCTTCTGGGAGCAATTCTTCGTCAAAGTCGAACCGTTGATCTTCTTCGAGCTCGGCTATAAGCGAGTCGTGGGTCTCTTCTCGGTATCAACCACTTTCTTCAACCGAGACACATGGATCACCGGGTAGAACCTGTATCCGCTCTTGTCTGGCAATTCCAACTCGTATGCGAACTCCTCAACTTTCCTCTTCGCTCTGAATGGGCCATGCCATCTGTGTGCGAGTTTCTTAGTGAGCCCTTGCTTCACTCGTTCCATGAACAACCACACTTGGTCACCTTCCTTGAACAGCGACTTCGTAGACTCGGCTGGGGTTCCCATCCACTCGGCGGTAGCTTCAACCGACTCGGCTGAAGCTCCTCCCAACTCAGCGGGTTCCGAATTTCCTCTAGCTTGAGGCGTAGCTCGCCGCTCAACTCGGCTTAGCGACTCATTATGCTCCTTTGCTCGGCGGGCTTTCTCCTTCAACTGGTACTCGGCTGCTAGACGTAATGCAACTTCTCTTTGTCGGTTTGCTTCCCGGCGCCACTCGGCTGGAGCTGCCAAATCAGCTGAACTATTTTGACCGTGCCTGACTGACTCCGTCATAGCCTTCATCGTTGATCGCGCATCCCAGCCATGTACCAGGTAAAATGGGGTTTCCTGCCGAGTTGAGTCTCTTGAGTTGTTTATTGCGTATACCATCTTCTCGGCTATACCATCCCAGTCAGTGTCGTGTAGGACACGATAGAATTCTCACTTGTCGGGTGAGTTCCCACCAACAACACACGCTTCCCCGTGAAGGTCAGCGATTTGCTGGATCAAACCTGAAGACCAGGAACGATCCCTTACACCGGGTCGGTTGTAAGCGCTTCTGTATACCGAGGTTGTTTTAGGTAACCCTTACCTACACCACTAGCCACGAGCTTAGACTAGGGTGTTATATTGCGTTTTCGCGCGTAACCCTGCAGTCCCTCAGAGGAAAGGGTACCGGCGTGTTAGGCCTTATACAGGGGTGTCGAGGTATAACCTCGACGGGGAGCAAAATATACACTAGGACCTTAATAGACCCTAAGTATACACGTAACGACACTTCACTGTCGCCTCCGATCTCTCGGCCACACCAACTCTTGGCCTGACCAGGATAAACTCTCGGTTCAATGTACCTTGAGTCTACCAACAGGCATCCCACACAACTGAGCGTGTCCTGGCACTTAAATAAGCTAGGTACACTTACCTAAGTCGGACTTGACTCTTGTTAGCTGGGGGGAAGACTGCGTTTTATAAACTGCTTAATGTGAGGCTCAGAGAGCCTCTGTATGTCATCCTATGTTTTGTCCTATGCCTATATACAAATATCAAGTGTAAACAAATCTCTGTAGGGGCCTCCGAGGTTTCAGAATAAGTACGACCGAGGGGTCGACAACTCACTCTTAAGTACGGATTTGGGACTGTACAGACGTGAGACAAGGGATCTGAGATGGGTACAGAGCCCTACCTCGGCCTAGTCCAGGAAGCCTCGGCCAGGTTATATTAGGCTAGCCGAGACTCCCGGATGTCACTATTCCATCTCTGTCACTCCGTCGCGGGATGTATAATCCTCCAATGGGGTGAACCCTCGCTTTTCACCGAAAGGTTCTGTGGCGGTTGCCCTAGCGACTGGGTAGCTACCTCACGGTTAGAACCCAACACCACAACTGCCCCCGCCTCGACGCGAACCTGCGCAACTGGTGATCGTCGTGGCGCTTCATTTCTCGATCCGTCCTCCGCTCGCCATGGTCACTCCGTCGCGCGCCCTTGAGCGGGCCACCGCCGCGGCCCTGCAGGCTCTCGGGCCTCTTGAGCAGGTATGTCTGATCCTTGTTGTTTGTCCGAGACCTTGGTCCTAACTCGTGGTTCACTCCCTGCACTCTTAGGCGCCTGCCGACACGCCCTTAGAGGGCCAACATGCCTCTTCCGAGGCTTCAGGAGTCGCTGAGCAGGTGGCGGGGACCCCTCTGTCACCAACTCCCGCGCTGACGGTGGATTCAGCAACTCGCGGGGTGTCAGGAGGGTCTTCGCCGACTTTATCGCCGTGCTCGCCTCCGACGTCTCCTCCTCCATCTTCTTCAGACGCAGATTCTCTCTCGACACCAACTCCCGCGCCGGCAGAGGATTCGGCAACTCGCGGGGTGTCAGGTGGGAGTTCTGTGGATGTCCCCGAAGGAGGAGGTCCTGCCGGTAGCACTACCGAGCAGTCGACTCTGATCCATACCGATGTTTCACTCGTGGAGCTCGCCAAATTGATCGTCGGCGTGGCCCGTAATCCTCCTTGCCGCGTCGACACCATCTTGGATCGTCGCTTGCAGAGCGCGTCGAGCCTCGGCAAGGTTTTGGCTGCTGCCATCGCTCCCGTCCGTACCCCTCTTCATGAGTCCGAGGAGATGATTTCACTGCGGGACGAAGTCTCCCGCTGCCAGGCTCAAGTTAAAGACGCCGAGGACAAGCTCGCGATTGAGTTTGGACTCCGAACGAAGGCTGAAATGTTCTGCACTCAAGCCTCGTGCGACTTCAATGCTGCCTCCAACACTCTGCACTCCGTGCGGTTGGAGAATATCGCTCTCTCCAGGCAGCTCGCGCTGGCCAACGCTGCCATTGCGACTCACGCCGAGTCCATGGCTCAGCTCGGTCTTCGTGTGAAGAACGCCGAGGCCGACGCTGCCGCAGCGATGCGGACGATCCGAAAGGATCGGGAACGCTTCAAGGCTGGTATGGTGGCGTATACCGAGCAGATGGCCAAGCTTCGGTCATATCTGCTCAGGAGCGACAGCCGGAATGATGGTACGGTGCCAGCCCGCATTCAAGCTCTGGTGACCGAGAACGCTGGCTTACAGAGAGCGAACTCGATCCTCCGTCAGCACTCGGCCAACCATGGCCTGAATACCGACGCACTGGTCCTCGCCTCGGCGGGCATCACGGCCGACGACATTGATTGGAGTCTTCTCGGTCTGTCTCCACCGCGGGTGACGGTTGAACCTCCTCGGACCTTAAGCTCCGGTCGTTCTGATAGCATTTCGAGTGACGACGAGGCCTCGGATGCTTCTCAACCAGCCATCCCGACGCCTCCAAGCACTTCTGGTAACGTGGAGGATGAATCCGAGGATTCACCTCCAGTTGGACCACCTCTAAAGCGCCGTCGTCTCCGCCAACAGCCTGTATCTACGGCCAAGCCTCGTTCGACTGCTTCGGTGGCTCCGAAGTCTTCGCTACCACCCGGTCGACGACTTGGTTGTCCTTCGGTGAAGCCCGGGAGACGGCTTGCTGTTCCGTCTTCGTCTCGGCTGCTGTCCGACGTTGGACCATCCGCTCGTCCTACTCCGACGACCCAACTCGTCTCACCGACATCCTCGTCTACTGCCGCGGCCCAATCTGCTCCGGCTCGAGCCTCGTCGGGGGTTCCACTTGCCACTGCTCCGTCCTCTGTCCCGGCTCGGTCTGCCGCGTCTGTTACTGCGGCGACTGCCCCTGAAGTCGGCCCCGAGGACTCTGCGCCTCCAGTGGGTTCGTCGGCCGGCTCGGACTCTGACGGTGGCGACACTGAAGAGCTGCCGGCCTCGGACGACGAAGCTAATGCTGCCGGTGCTGTCATCCCGACGCCTGCATCTGACGTCGTGGACTTGACTTCCAAGGCGGCACGTGCCGATGCTTCACAGCCGGCTAGCAGCCCTTTCTCGTCTCCGTTGGTCACGCCACCTCGCAAAGACGGGCGTCCTGTCCGTGGGGCCTCGGTCATGTCTGACCTTCGCTCCATGGAGATGGCAGAGCGGGAACTCGCTGCCGACGACTTCATCTTGGGGCTGTTTCGGTCAGGGTCAAAGTCCCAGTCGTCGTCTGGGGTTACCACGTCCGTCACGGCCAGCAGCAGTGTTTCGGCCGACGCCTCGGCTCAGTCCCAGTCTCCGCTGCCGAGCCATAAGGCCACCGCTTCTGTTGTCTCGGCTGCTGCTTCTCCAGCATCGTCACGTGCAACTCGGCCGACTCCTCGTCGATCTCGCTCTTTGGTAGCAAAGTCTGCCTCCTCTCAAGCTGGATCGACAACGTTCGTTCCACTCGGGACTGGGTCTCTACAGCGCGGCCCGAAAAAGTTGGCCGGCTTGGCTGGCCCTTTCCTCAGACCCGGGTTTACTGCACCCGGTGCACAGAAGGCTTGGTCCAAGATCAAGACTGTGGAGCTCTCGGAGACGTTGCCGAAGGATGCTATTTCCCCGATCTCTGTGGCTGGACTTGAAGCTCTGATGGACTGGGAGAATCCCAACCACCCGTGGCAGGAGCTCCGTCGAAAGTTGCCTCGGTCTCCATGTCTTTTCGATGCAAGTGGTTTCCCTTCTGGGTCCAAGATCTCGATCCGGGACACAGGGCTCGGTCGCACCGTCAAGATGTGGCGCCAATTCCAAGGCATCTCGACCGACAAAACCGAGAAGGCGGACTTGGGTCTTGCGCTGTGGGAGCGCCGTCACTGGATCCAAGTCTCGGCTGTGGAGAGTTTCCTCCGACGACTTGAGCGCCGGCACGGCCGTCACGATCCTCTGGTTACCGCTCTCGTCACGAAGTGGAAGAGCTATAACAAGGCTCGGAACCTTCGTGCAGACCGCATTCGCCAGCAAATGGTTTACCGTGTCTGGGAGTGGAGCATCGATCGCGACAACAAGCCTCGCGAGAACCCCGCCGAGGTCTTGTTGGAGCCAACCTACCTCCAATACCCTTTCGAGGTGCTGGACTGGGCTCCGACCACGGACGATTGGGTTCGAGAGCTCCGGGACCTGGACGCTCGGCAACCATGGCGCAACTGTTGGGTAGATGCTCCGGCCGAGCACCCCTACAACACGACGTTCGCGCCATGCAATCCCAATGTGCCGCTATTCGTCCCTCGGCACTGGTCTCGGGCAAGCGTCGCTGCGTCCGTTGTCGTGGACTCTACCCTCGATCCGGCTGCCGTTAGTGCACCGTGGATCACTGATCCGTCCGACGAAGGATCGGCCGAGCAAGTGGATCCAGTTGTGGACTCGGTGGCCACTGGGTCTCAGAGCCAGCCTCCTCACATCGCGGGATCGCCTCCCGCCGATATCTTGAGTGCAGGTTTGGATGTCCTCGTGGACTTGGCTACTGCCACTACCGAGATATAATCTCGGTCGTGAACCTCCGGCTTCGTTGTCCAAGTTACTCCAGTAGTTCCCAGAGTACAGTAGCGTAAATTGGTAGCTTGGTTTCTCTATCGTTCTTCGTCATAATTTCCAATTCACTGGTTCGTTTACTTTTCATCATGCAAATATGCAGTGTTCGGTACAGTAATCTTCATCACTCCTCTCTGTAGGCTGTACCGGCCCTACAGAGGATTCTCGTTTTCAGTACAGTAACTTCTTTTCGTCTGTCACTGCAGGCTGTACTGGCCCTGCAGGCAGGTCAATTGTCGGTGACGTTCCATTTAGTCCTCGTCGGCGACTTGGACCATTTGCAACCGTCGGTCACTGCGCTTCTCTCTCAAGTAGTCGTAGAGAAGGCCTCCACACGACAAATTTGACGCAGGCTCCCATGTTGGTTCATCGTATCCCAACCACTTCACTTTGAACTCTCGGACGGCTCGTTCGGTGCTTGTGGATAACGGAATGCGGTCGTCGAGAATAGCCTCGACCTCGTATTCGCCGGCGAGTTGATCAGGCTCCCAGCTATCTTCGGGAAGCAATTCCTCGTCGAAATCTAGCCTCGTTTCCTCTGTTACCTCCGGTGTCAGCCGACTCTTCGGTCGACTCCCGAATTCGCTCACAGCTTTAAGTCGTGATACATGCACAACAGGGTAGAACCTGTACCCGCTTCGGTCGGGTAGTTCCAACTCATATGCGACTCTTCGACCTTTCTCTTCACTCGGAATGGCCCATGCCATCGGTGTGCTAGCTTCTTCGTCAGTCCTGGTTTCACTCGTTCCATGTACAGCCACACTCGATCGCCAGGCTCAAACAATGGCCTCGGTGCGGTGACGGGGGTGTCATCTGCTGCCTCTGAGACAGAGTGTGCTTCGTCCGAAGGCTCGGTCTGACCAGTGCTCGGTATAGCCGCTTGTTCTCTTCCACTAAGTGCTTCATTGTGTTTCCGGGCTCTCCGAGACTTCTCGGTGGCTTGGTATTCCTTAGCCATTTCTAGTGCGATCTCCTGTTGACGGTTCACTTCTCGGCGCCATGCTAATGCGTCAGTTTGCTTTCCAGACCCTCGTTTGAGCGACGAGGTCATCGCTCGGAGCGTTGACTGTGCGTCCCACCCATGAACAAGGTAGAACGGAGTCTCTTTCCTCGTTGCGTCCATCGAGTTGTTGATCGCGAAGATCAACTTCTCGGCGATCTCATCCCAGTCTTGCTGGAGCGGGTCCTCGGCGTACACCCGCACTGATTGCATGACGGTCTTCACCGACCGTTCTTGTTGGCCATTAGCCTGCGGACGGTAACTCAGAGTCGCCCTTGACCTTGATTGCATCATCTCGGCGAAGGCTTGGAATACCTCGCTCATGAAGCGTGGGTCGCGGTCATGACGGATCAATGTTGGAGCACCGAATCTTCGGTAGACACACTCTTCGAAAGCTTTTGCCACACAGAGTGCGGTTGTGTCGGCCATTGCCTTTCCCATCACGAAGCCTGTGAACGCGCACTGGAAGAGCAAAAGCGCTGTATTGCCCCTCCGAGACTTCGGTAGTGGTATGACAAAGTCCATGGACACCAGTTGGAACGGTCTCTCGGCGAGTACGTTGCCGGGTGAATACCCTCGGAACTGTGGTCGGCTCTTGCTAGAGCTGCAATCGGGGCAAGACCGTACGTGCCTTTCGACATCCGCGTAGAGACCGATCCAATAGTAGTCTTGTCTGATCCTGTTGAAGGTTCGGACAATGCCTTGGTGGCCGCCTTCTAGCGAGTCATGGCAGTTTTGCAATACCTCTTGGACCATCGTTGAGGGCACTACCAAGCGTAGAACAGTCTCTCCTTGTTGTCGGTCGCTCTTCCGACGGCTCGTTCCAAGGTAATGTAGGACGTTGTCCTCGCTTAGCGTGAACCGATCAGACATCTTCCATGAATCTCTCGCTGCTCGATAACCGAGCTTCGAATCCTCGCCACGGAGCACCGTCTTAAGGTTAGACCACCTCAACTCCTCGTCCTGGGCTACTGCAATCCGTCTCCGACGCTCTCGTTGGACCGTCAGAGGGTCTATGTCGTTTGCACTCGGAGCTGTTGAAGTTGAATCCTCGGCGCTCGGTTGCTCCTCTCGCACGTGGTTTTGAGCTTTGGTAGGCGTATCATTCGCTTTGTCTTGACTGTCCGCTTCTCTTCGGTCGACTACCGAGGTCTCGTTGGCAAATCTGACTCGCTTCTCGTTAACTTTAGCTTGCTGCCGGGTAGTCACCGTTAGTCGTCCGGTCTCAGTGTCGTCTCGCACAAAATCGAAAAAAGTTCTGCGACGGGTAGAGCCTGTTCTCACGTGGGCTCGGACCGTGTTGACCGATGGTTTGTCCTCGGTCTCGGCCTTGGCAGTTGGTTCGTAGATGACGTCTTGGATGCGGTTTAGCGCAACCAATTCTGACAGCCTGGCCTCGGTTGACACCACTTTAGAAACCTTGCTCTCGAGTGTTTCGCTTGCAAGCGAATCTGCAGCAGCATTGAACTCTCGGACCACGTGCAAGTACTTCACCGATCGGAACTTGGCTGTGAGCTCTCGGTGGCGGTTCAGTTGGGTCAACAGTGACTCCTTACGACATGCGATCACCCCTAGGGACTGCTGGATTGCGAGTCTCGAGTCGCCCACGATGACAAGTCCTCGGTCGTGTGCTCTAATGCAGCTTGTACTCCGTTGTTCATACCCGCATACTCGGCGAGGTTCACCGTGGTCGCCTCGAGGTAAGCACTCGCAGCGGTCACTATAGTCCACTCTGGTAATCTCCACAGTATCCATGCACAACTGCCATAGCCACCGTGCTTTTCGGTCTTAGCCGAACCATCAAATGACAGCACGAAGCCTTGGTAGGACCTCGGTAGCCGTGCGTACAGCAGGTTCGGGTCCATCCTAATGCTCGGTGACCCTTTGGTTGGTGGTGCGACTTGTGCTAACGAGTCATCTAAGTCGACGAAGCTCGTCAAACCTGCTTGGAGCAACTGCGCGAATGCGCAATCTCGTTCCTTCACCCGCTGCACCACTAAGTGCCACGGGGACAGCATAACTGCGAACTGGGTCGTGCGTCCGAACAGTGTTTGGACTTATGTACCCAGTCGAGCGTCGAAAACCGCGTATAGACGTGGATGGTCCGACCTGCGAGCTGAGTGTAGCACACCTTCAGCAGCAGTAGAAGGGCCAAGACCTCCTTCTCGGCCGGATGATAGTTCATCTCGGCGTCCTTGAGAACACGCCCGCAAAACCGAACGGGGTGTAACTTGTCGTCGTGTTCTTGCATGAGAGTGGAGCTCAGCGCCCACTCGTTCGCGAAGAGCATGACGTGCACCCTTTGTCTCGGTCGAAGTGCCGCAATATCGGGGCGTCCATCACCTTCTGCTGAAGTGCTGCGAAGCTTCGTTTGGCCACCGTGAGGTCACCCCCAGGTGCAAAGTCTGCGTCCTTCAACTGGTACAACGCAGCGCCGTACACTGCAAAGTCTTGGATGAACCGGCTGTAGTAGTTGAGCGCACCCAGGAACGACTGCATACCTTTCTTTGACGTTGGAAAAGGGACCTCCGTCACTGCCTTGATCTTCTTCGGATCGGCTCGAATGCCCTCGGACGAGACTTCATGGGACAGGAAGTCCACTTTGGACTGCACGAATATACTCTTCGTGAAGCTGACGCTGATCCGACACTCTGTGAAGCGTTGGAGCAGTCGGTCCAGCGTCGCTAAACAGCCGTCGAACGTCTCGTTACCGAAGCATATGTCGTCGACGAAGGATCGTCGGTCGAACACCGGAACCAGCGAAGACTCGTCCGACTCGCCGTTCGCAAACATGTCACCCGTGGGACTATTCACCAACAGGGACACTGCGTCCATAACAGTAGAAGACTCTCGGTCGGCCTCGAACTTGGTTCGAGCCCTCGGTGGGGCCTCTGAATGCTGGTTACAATCCTCGGTAGCGATTGTTCGGGCATCTTTGGTCTGTTCTTCGGCGTCACGCATAGCTTTCGCGAATTGCGACCACCCGCCCTTCGGCTGGACAAATCCCCAAAGAGCATTGTCGATCATCCGCTGATAAATCATCGGTGCGTTCTTGAGACCAAATGGCATCCGTAGCCACTCAAAATGCCCCAGTGCGCAGACAAATGCAGAGATCTTCCGAGCTCTCTGTGTCATCATTATGGCCCAAAATCCGCTCGCCGCATCCAACGAGCAGAACCATAGGTAGGCTTCCATATCCGTCAAAAGGTCGTCAACGAGCGGCATGGCGTACTCCATGATCGCTGTGACTGCATTCACCATCTTGTAATCAATGCACAGACGGATATCGACACCGTTCTTTTTCAGGACAATCACAATCGGGGACGCCCACGGGCTGTCCGAGAAGGTAATCAGTCCGCCCGTAGCAATCCTTTCAGGAGCTCGTACAGCTTCCCGAGAAATCGCAACGGCGTCCTCCGAGCCCTCTGTTTGATGGGCGCGTGCCCCTGCACGTCAATATCGCACACCACACCGTATGCCGGTGGTGGTAGCGCATTGCCACTTGAGATCATGATCTCCTCGTGACGCTTCAACACGTCGACCAGCTTCTGCTGCTGACCCTCGTCCAGGTCCTTATTCTGAACATTCGGACCGGTGTAATCTAAAGCGGTAACCGTAATCTCGGTCAGGTCAGGCAGGAATGCCAATTCCTGTGCGTAGTCGGTGAGCTCGATGTCGTTCGCCAAATGCTCGGACACGTCATTCTCTTCTGTGTCTTGTCCCGACACAACTCCTGCTGCAATCTCGTGCATCGCGGACACGTAGGCTGCGTTCAATATGCACTCTAGATCTTCAGTAGGACACGGGGTATGTATGGCTCGGTCGTCTGGTTCGTCCAGAGTCTGGACCGAAGTGCCGGTATCCTCGGATGTCACCCCTGTTGAAGACTCGGTGCACGCGGCATCATCCGTAGCGTGAGTCGAGGACTGCCTCTGAGCTTGTTCGGACACTCGGTCGTCATTCCCTGACTCTAGCGTGTGCTCCAACTCCTCGGCACAGTAGACTTGAACCTCTTCGCTTGGGTCCGAACCCTCGGCGCCTCTAGTGAGAATATTCTGAGGTGTCGGATACTCTCGGCGCTCGACCGCAGGCGGCTGATCGGCTAGCCAACGTTCATAGAGCACGCGCTCTCGTTCAAACAGCGTCTCGTCACGGCTCTCCGCGTAGGCAAGGATCTGCCACTCCTTATACTTGTTAGACCGTAGGCGTACGTACCCAGGCTCGCGCGGAAGTTCGCCTATTGGTACCCATAACACAACCGACTCATGTTTCGAGCAATTAGCGACGCTCGGTGTCACATTCGTCAGCCGGACCCACGTCGGGTGCCCCCGTCTAAACCTCGTTACCGTCGGGACGAGTCTCTCCGTCCGTCGGATCCAAACTTCGTGAGTGTCTCGAGAGGGTCGTTTACACCTAAGCCGGAACTCTCGCCACTCATGACCGGGGATATACAAATCCTCGGTCGGTCCACCAACTACCTGAGTGCCATAGGGTTCATCATCCGCCGCGCTCAGCGATTTAATTAGTGGCACCATCACTTCATCTGGCAGTCTAGCTGTCCCGTGGAACAGGTCTAGCCGGACACCTGCCGGAATCATGAAGTCCGTTCCGAGGACCACATCGACTCCGGCACTGTGGTTCATGATCCACATCTCAAACTCGTACACTCGCTCCCACCCCAGGGTGATCTTCACGAGCGCTCGTCGACGAGTCTCTAGCACTCCAGGGTTAATTCCCCGTACTTCCAAGCTTCGGCCGTGGTCTGGGACTTCACGCAACCGCAACCTCTTGGCGTAGTTCGCCGAGATCACGCTGACGTTGGCTCCAGTGTCCAACAGAATCCTCGTTCGCACATCATTTACCGCCCCTTGACCAAAGCTCTCATTCTCTTCCTCTTGTCGTACCGTTGGGACGACCACCACCCCAATCTCTCGCCCGGGAGCAACTTCGTCCTCGGGACGAGACTTCGGGGCGATTGTTCAACTCGGGACATACTAGCAATCGAACCCTCGGTCTTGCGGCCACTAGGTTCGCCAATGCTCCACTCCTTCACTCCACACTCACTGAGGTATACACCTCTCTCCTTTTCATTTTCCATCGTTGTCACACTCGTAATCTCTCGGTCTTCGGGCCAATTTACCTCACCCGCGAACGCGAACATATAGTCGGCGTCTATTGCAGGTTCGGTTAACTGTGGCAGCCCGATTGGGACCAACCCAGTTTCAGTTGGCGGGCTGCCTAGTTTAAATGATTCCCGAACACTAAGCTTTGTAGCTCAGGCGTGAGATCTTTCTTGTCGACCTTCGATCGTAGGAGGTTGGTGAGCTCGTTGAGGGCGTCACACTTTCCAGCGTCGTGCACTTGTTTACACAACTTGCATCGCCTGTAGCAGTAGTGCACGGAGTGCGACATACTGCCACAGGCTGCACAAGGACCGTACTGGCGCTGTCGGTTGTCTCGTCCGTAGCCTCGGTCTTTGTTGAAGTGACCATTACCGCTCCTGGGGTGTCGGTGGTCGGACCGAGCAAAAGTACCCTCTGCAGCGGCCCGGCGTTCACTGTCGTTGGCGGCTGCAACATGACCGTATTCACCGTCGGGACTAGAATCGCTGTCGGAGCTCTCACTGGAACATCGGCTGCCGTCCCGGCGCCGTTCGTCGTCGCTAGATGTCTCGGTGCTGTCATAACCATGATGGCGCGTCTCTGGGCGGTTTGATCGGGACCTAGTAGCGTCGTTCACATTCAATGCGGCGACGAGGTCAGTTAGCGCGTTCGCTACCGTGACTCTCGGGCGTGAATCGTCGCGGCGGCGTGAATCGTCGCGGCGGCGTTCTCGGTCATGTCGATCACGGCGATAGCTGTCTCGCGAACCCTCTGTGCGCCTACCATCATGTCGGCGGCTGTCTTCTTGGTTCTTCGGACGGCGTCCTGACGACTCTCGGGATGTTTTACGTTCCCGACGACGGAGGATGTCGTTGACCATATCTTCGAGGTCATGAATGTCCTTAACTCGGACGTGACACAGACGCTCTTCCAGACCTCGGTCATCACACGTATCCAGAAAGTGTTCCACATGGTCCTTAGCGTCGCGTCCACCGTTCTCGAACTGCACTCCGGCATTGCGGGCATAGCCGTTAAGCCTATTGAGGTAATCACACACGTGCTCTTTGTCCTCTCGTTTCGCTGAATAATACCGAGCCTTCGCAGACTGAGTAAACCGTGAGCAGTAGTACTTGATAAATGCGTCGCTCAACAACTTCCACGTACGACGAGTCTTGCGTGGGAGTTGTCGGTACCAATGTAGAGCTCCATCTTGGAGACTGAGTTCGAACGCCATGCACCACTCGTTTGGTGGCGTATGCGTTCCCTTCATCTCGTAGATAAAGGTTCGGAGCCATTGCATGGACTTCTCGCTCTTGTTCCGGAGTCCAAAATAGGGCTTGATATTGCCGAGTGGAAGGTGGGTTGCGAGCTCAAGCCTCGGTGTGGAGCTTTTAGTCTCCGCTTTGCTCAGCTCGCGAATCTGGCGCGCCCACTCCTCGGTGAGGTCTC
Organism: Phytophthora palmivora; assembly: GCA_008079305.1. Classification (NCBI taxonomy): domain Eukaryota; phylum Oomycota; class Peronosporomycetes; order Peronosporales; family Peronosporaceae; genus Phytophthora; species Phytophthora palmivora. The sequence continues at coordinate 63,506 of VOQZ01001042.1, read as the reverse complement.
CATCGAGATAATCGAAGTCACCTGAGTCGCTATCGCTGTCCGACGAGTCTCCTGGACTATCGTAGTTCCTGGCGGGACGTCGGCCAGTCTCTTGACGAGTGTTCGGAGTGGGGCGTAGACTTTCTGTCTCCTCGGCTAGCCGCTCAGATCGACTTGCAGACCTCGGTGTCACCATGTGCGAATCTTGCATGTACGGTGAAGCCTCGGCCGTAGCCGTAAAGACACCAGCATCGGAACCCTCGTTGACACGCTTCTTGGGAGTTTGAGGAAGCGGGACCTTTGAGGGGTCTGCCGCTTCCGGTGCGCGTCGGGCTATAGGTTGACGGCCTGCCCCAATCTCGGACACCCCGAAAGACGTCCGCAACTTCTTCTTCCACTTTCGCAACGCTGTGCCGGCATCAGTCGGCGTCCAATCCTTGAGTGCGGCGTCAGATGGAAACCTCTGAGGCTCGCACCCCATAGCACGGAGGAGTAGCACAGTATCCTGAGCCACTTGTCGAGTGCTCGTTGAGTCAATGGGCACTGCTAGCTCACCCCCAAGGTCCATCCAGACAGCCTGGCGGGCCTGCTTCGGGCCGAACAGTTGCATCCAATTGCTCCTAGTCTTCATTAGTTCCAGGCAGCGACCTAGAACCTTGTTGGCAGCCGGCGTATCACCATTGACTGGTGGCCGGTTGCCTGTCGACCGAGAAGTTGCCTTCCCGGTCATCGCCGACGGCTTCAAACCGTCGGACCCATCATCACTGTCCTCTGTGGCCGGTTCAGGACCAGCTACGTCGTCCAGCTCTTCGGTGAGGTTACGCGCAAGCGACCTCACCCCTCCGCTGCGGCCTACAGATACCACAGCGGCTTCCGAAAGGTCGGGCATCGCTGCCTTCTCTTCCAGGTACTCTTCGTCATCATCTTCCTTGGCGTCGGAGTAGCCAACCGACTCGTCGAAACTTCCTGAACGTTCGGCAATCGTCACCAAACGAGATGTCGGTGGTGTCGACAATGAACTTCCAGGGTGCACCGTAGGTTCGGTGCGTGTTCCACTTGACTTCATCGGTGTTGCTGGTACCGCTGACTTGCCTCCTTTCGCCATTTTCTCTCTTCTTCTCTCTCTCGAATGCTCGTTAGGGTAGAACCTAACACAACCACAACACACAGAAGGTCACACCAATCCCGGGTCGCGGCACCAGTTGTCGTGTAGGACACGATAGAATTCTCACTTGTCGGGTGAGTTCCCACCAACAACACACGCTTCCCCGTGAAGGTCAGCGATTGTTGGATCAAACCTGAAGACCAGGAACGATCCCTTACACCGGGTCGGTTGTAAGCGCTTCTGTATACCGAGGTTGTTTTAGGTAACCCTTACCTACACCACTAGCCACGAGCTTAGACTAGGGTGTTATATTGCGCTTTCGCGCGTAACCCTGCAGTCCCTCAGAGGAAAGGGTACCGGCGTGTTAGGCCTTATACAGGGGTGTCGAGGTATAACCTCGACGGGGAGCAAAATATACACTAGGACCTTAATAGACCCTAAGTATACACGTAACGACACTTCACTGTCGCCTCCGATCTCTCGGCCACACCAACTCTTGGCCTGACCAGGATAAACTCTCGGTTCAATGTACCTTGAGTCTACCAACAGGCATCCCACACAACTGAGCGTGTCCTGGCACTTAAATAAGCTAGGTACACTTACCTAAGTCGGACTTGACTCTTGTTAGCTGGGGGGAAGACTGCGTTTTATAAACTGCTTAATGTGAGGCTCAGAGAGCCTCTGTATGTCATCCTATGTTTTGTCCTATGCCTATATACAAATATCAAGTGTAAACAAATCTCTGTAGGGGCCTCCGAGGTTTCAGAATAAGTACGACCGAGGGGTCGACAACTCACTCTTAAGTACGGATTTGGGACTGTACAGACGTGAGACAAGGGATCTGAGATGGGTACAGAGCCCTACCTCGGCCTAGTCCAGGAAGCCTCGGCCAGGTTATATTAGGCTAGCCGAGACTCCCGGATGTCACTATTCCATCTCTGTCACTCCGTCGCGGGATGTATAATCCTCCAATGGGGTGAACCCTCGCTTTTCACCGACAGGTTCTGTGGCGGTTGCCCTAGCGACTGGGTAGCTACCTCACGGTTAGAACCCAACACCACATCAGCCTGTAGTGGATCTTCCACGTAAACCCGCGCTGTCTAGATCATCGTCTTCACTGACCGCTCTTGTCGACCGTTAGCTTGTGGTCTGTAACTCAGCGTGGCTCTTGACCTTGACTGCATCATCTCTGAGAACTTCTGGAACACTTCACTCATGAACCTGGGGTCTCTGTCATGACGAACCAGGGATGGGGCACCAAACCTCCGGAAGACACTTTCTTCAAATACTTTCGCCACTTCCAGTGCCCCTGTCTCGGCCATCGCCTTCGCTATCACGAACCTAGTAAAGTGATCTTGAAACAGTAATAGAGCTGTGTTGCCCCGCCGAGTTCGCGGGAGCGGTATGACAAAGTCCATCGACACGATATGGAATGGTCGGTCTGATACGATGTTGCCAGGAGAGTACCCTCTGAGATGAGGCTTGCTCTTGCTGGTGCAACAATCTTCGCATGACTGAACGTGCCGCACCACATCTGCATATAACCCAATCCAGTAGTAGTCAGACTTGACTCGGTGGTAGGTCCGCACAATCCCTTGGTGGCCTCCTTCCACCGAGTTATGGCAGTTCTGCAGGACTTCATCGACCATGGTGGTTGGAACCACTAGCCTAAGATTTAGACTCGACTCGTCATCTCCACCTCGTTGACGGCTTCGATTATGACGGTATAGCAGTCCATCTTCGCTGAGTACAAACTCGTCAGCCCCTTTGCCGGCATTTCTGACTCGGCGGAATGACAGTTGACTCAGCTCGCCTCTCAGATAAGCTTTAAGATCTGCCCACCGTAGCTCTTCATCTTGGGCTCTGTCAATGCGTCGTCGTCATTCAGCTTGGACAACCGCCGGGTCAATGTCATCGGCGCTCGGTGCCCTTGAGGCGTTCAACTCGACTTCGTCCCCTTGTGAACTCGGTTGTGTGTCTCCGAATTCGGCTTCAACGCTGGTTTCAACTCGCCTAGCTGGCTGACGCCTCTGGATCTCCAGTTCACTGTTCCGGTCGTGTTTCGTCGCTTCCAGCTGAGTCGAGTCTTCCTCGTTTGCTGGTAACGGCTTGTTTGTTTCTTTGCTCTCGTCTTCTTCGAAACGGACTCGGCGTACCTGGCTACGAGTAATTGGACACGCTTTCGGACCTTCCTCGCTGTCATCAGTGCTGTCACCGGCCGTATACAAAATTTCTGGTATCCGATTCAGCGTTTTCAACTCGGCTTTTCGTCCAGCGTTCATAATTACTCGGCTAATTTGGGTTTCCAATGCTTCTGTGGCCATTGAGTCGGCAGCCGAGTTGTATAGTCGTATCACATGTAGGTATTTGACCGAATTCAATTTTTTCGTCAATTCTTTGTGGCGTGCCAACTCGACTTGAAGCGTTTCCTTCTTGCAGGCTATCACTCCCATGGATTGCTGGATTGCAAGCCGCGAGTCGCCCACGATCACCTAATCTGTCACACCACGGTCGATAGCTGCTTTCACTCCATTGTTCATCCCCGTGTACTCGGCCAAATTGACCGTGGTCGACGAGAGGTACGCACTCGCAGTGATCTCAATGTCCCACTCAGGTAAGCGCCACAATATCCATGAACAGCTGCCATAGCCGCCATTCTTTTCCGTCTTCGCCGATCCATCTAAGGACAGTACGTGCCCCTTATAGTGTCGTGGTAGTTTAGCATACATGAGCTCAGGGTCCATTCGTACCGTAGCCGAGTTCGTCGACGGCGGGGCGATGTGCTCCAGTGACTCGTCTAACCCCACGTGTGGGGTTATTGGCGCTTGCAACAATTGGACGAAGTCGACATCACGTTCTCGTACTCTTTTTATCTTCAGATGGTAGGGTGACAATAGTACAGCGAAACTTACAGCTCGGCCATATAACGACGTGGACTGGAAACCCCATTCCAATGTTGAGAATCGGGTGTACACATGTAGTACTTTGCCTGCCAGCAGTGTATGGCATATTTTCAGTAGCTGGAGGAGCGCTAACACTTCTTTCTCAGCTGGGTGATAATTCATTTCGTTTTCCTTCAACACCCTGCCGCAAAATCGTACGGGGTGCAGCTTGTCGTCATGCATCTGCATCAGTGTGCTGCTTAATGCCCAATTGTTGGCAAAAAGCATGATGTGAACCTCTTTGGCCGAGTCGAAATGGCGTAGAATTGGCGCCGTTGCCACTCGCCTTTTTAACTCGGCGAAAGCTAATTGAGCTGCAGACAAATCTTTGTTACCTTCGAAATCACTGTCCTTCAGCTGATAGAGTACTGCCCCATATACAGCCAGGTTTTGAATGAACTTGCCGTAGTAGTTCAATGCCCCTAGAAATGCTTGTATGCCTTTCTTCGATTTCGGGAATGGGAGCTCGACTATTGCAAGAGTTTTCTTTGGGTCAGCTCGTATTCCCTCGGATGTTACTTCATGTGACAGGAAATCAACCTTGGGCTGCACAAATATGCTTTTCGAAAAGCTGACACTGATCCTGCACTCGGTTAGCCGAGTCAGCAGCCTATCCAATGTTTCCAGACACTCATCGAAAGTTGCTCCCCCAAAGCAAATGTCATCCACAAACGACCGCCGTGTAAATACGGGGGTCAAAACCGATTGGTCGGGTTCTCCACACGTGAACATATCGCCCTCAGGGCTGTCAATCGATTCTTGGAGCGGATACAGCTCGGCTAAAGCTCGGTTGTCAGCCGCAAATTTCGTCAACGAACTCGGCGGTTGAGTTGGGTCACCCCCTTGACTCTGTCGCCGAGTTGACGCTACTTCTTCTGCTCGGCGGATTCTTCTGGCGAACTCCGACCATCCGCCTTTCGGTTGGACATACCCCCATAATGCGTTATCAATCATTCTTTGGTATATCATGGGGGCGTTCTTCAATCCAAACGGCATACGTAACCATTCAAAATGCTCTAAGGCACACACGAAAGCTGAAATCCGCCGAGCTCGGCTGGTCATCATCACTGCCCAAAACCCGCTAGCCGCGTCCAATGAGCAAAACCACAGGTATTTCTCCAACTCCGAGAGTAAATCATCCACTAATGGCATCGCATATTCCATAATCATCGTAATTGCATTCACCTTCTTGTAGTCGATACACAATCTGATATCCACACCGTTCTTCTTGAGAACGATAACAATGGGCGAGGCCCATGGACTCTTCGAAAATGACACCAATTTCGCTCGTAACAGTCCCTTGAGCAACTCGTATAGTGGTTTCAAGTACTTCAGTGCTACCCGCCGAGCTCGCTGCTTGATAGGTTGGTGGTCACCCACATCAATATCACACACAACTCCGTAAGCTGGCGGAGGTAAGCCATTACCACTGGATATCATTATCTTCTCGTTTCGCTTCAACAGCTCGGTCAGCCGAGTTGCTTGCTCAGGAGTATGGGCTGAACATTTCACATTAGTGCCATTGTAGTCAAGTTCGATAGGCACTTCTTCACTGAGATCAGGTAGAAAAGCCAATTCGTGAGCGTAATCCTCCAGATGAAGCGTCTCTCCTTTCCTCTCAAAGTGGGTGAACCGATGATCGGACTCGGCTACAGGTTCATCATCGCTAGCACTTGCTGCTGCAGCAAGAAATCGCAGCCGAAGGTCTTCTTCAGGGTTGTTAGCTATTGCATCATGGGTCGCTTCCAGTCCATCAGAGTCATCGTAGGCTTCATTAGCCGAGTCGGCTTGACCTTCCAGACAAGTTTCGGACATATCCAGCTGAGTCAGGTGCGACTCCGCATCTCTACCTTCCTTCATGACACCTCGCTGAGTGCGATATTCATTTGGCGGCTCCATAGCCGAGTTAATTCTTTCCAACTCGGCTAACCCATCCGGATCGTCTGGGTCAATCCCCTTCGACTCGGCTATGATTCCCGGAATATCCGTCACTTTCTTCTCGGCATCCACAGCGGCCCAGCGCTCGGCGCACGTTAACTGTTTCCCCTTTTTGGCCTCAGGCGGTCTCTCCTTCACCCCCTTGGGCCAGTGATACGGTTTGCGCTCGACAGCCGGTGGTTGTCAGGATAGCCAGTCTGCGTACAACTCCTGTTCTTTGTACAGCAAATCCTTGTCGATTGCTGATTCGTACGCGAGTACTTGCCAATCCCGGTACTTAGCCGAGTTCAATCGCACGTACCCTTCTGGTGGTAGCTTTTTATGTGGTAGCCAAATTACGACCGGGAAGTGTGCTGGGCACCATACTGACGTTGGCTGTGTACTGGTCAAATAAACCCTGGTTGCCTTGCCTTTAGCATTCATCACTATGGTGGGTATCCAATCGTCAGTCCGCCTCACCCAAAATTCGTGGGTCAGCTCACTCGGCTGCTTGCGGCGGAGTCTGAACTCGGCGGTTGCACGGTCTGACAGACATATTGTTTCCGTAGGTCCGTCTGCAGTCTGCAACCCATATGTTTGGTCATCGGTGTCTTTTAATGACCGTAGCAAAGGAACCACCACTTCATCGGGTAGCTTAGCCGCCGAGTTGTAGAGATCCAGCCGAATTCCTGCGGGGATCATGAAGTCTGTGCCTAGTATGAGGTCGACCCCGGCGTGATGAGGCATTATCCATACTTCAAACTCGTAAACAACCTCTTAGCCGAGTGTAACCTTTACCAACGCTTTGTGGGTAGTCGACACCTTGTCTTTACCGATCCCTTGGATATTAATCTGTTGGTCTCGGCTGGCGTACTGCTTCAATCGCAGTTTTCTGGCCAGTGTAGAGCTCACCGCCGAGACGTTTGCTCCAGTGTCAAGCAATATCTTCACTCGCTTGTCATTCACAGCGCCCATTACGAGCGCGCGCATCCGAACTCGGCGGTCAAACTTCTGTGACGACCACCAGCCGAGTCGCTCACCCCGAAGTAACTTCACCACTCGCGGTCTAGGTGTCACACCATCATACCGCCGAGTCGCCGCTGCACTCACCATCGCCGAGTCGTCTTCGCCCGACTCCTCGGATTCACGTTCATTACCGTCGCTACCACACATTCCTTCGTCCGTCCCAACCGATCCCTCGGGCCATCCTGCTTCCCCTACGAAGGCGAACACGAAGTTCGGCTCCACCGCAGGTTCAGCTGACTGTGGTAGCCCGGAAAATTCCAACTCAGTCAATGTTGGCGGGCCACCGAGTTTAAATCACTCGGCGTGTAGAGATCTTGGAGTTCTTCCGGGACTTTGGACTTGTCAACGTTATTCTTGACGAAGGAAGCCAGCTTTTCATAACGGCGGAAGAGTTCACATTGGCCGACTTCGTGGACTTGTTTGCAGAATTTACAACGTCTCCGACAGAAGTGAGCCGAGTGGCCCATGCCTCCGCAAGCGGCGCAAGGACCATATTGCTGGCGCTCTCTCGAGGTGTCCCGACGATCCCGTCCCTCAGTCGGTCCTCTGAATGATCTAGGCGAGTTCCTCGGGGTCCTAGCCGAGTCGCCTCGGTCACTGGTGAACCCGGCATCGACGTAATCTGTGTCATCTTCCGACTCAGCGTCTTCATCCTGACCATGTGCACTGTGTCCGTCCGAGTCTTCAGAATCATATAGCTCGGCGTCTCGGCTTAGTTGGCCCCGGCCTGCTTCGGTGTGTCCTGTCGATCCATAAAGTTCTTCGACGACGTAGTCCGCTGTGTTTATCCGTCGATCCCGACTCTCTTCTCGGCGGCCGTCGCGTTTGCCATCTCGGCGTCGATCATTCCGTCGATCATCTCGGCGCATTTCATCTCGGCTTCTCGCTGAAACTAGCCGATCTCGTAGTTTCTTCCGCGTTTCGCCCAGAATCTTCTTGTTGATGATCTGTTCGACCCGGTGGATATCGTTTAGCTGAAGTGGGTACAGCATGTCCATAATGTCATCATCACCGCAATTCAGGAGGAACTGCTCGACATGGTCTGCAGCATCGGCCCCACCACGCTCGTACTGGATCTTCGCCGTTCGCGCATACCCATTTAGCCGAGTCAAGAAGTCTCAGATCGTCTCTTTATCCTTGCGCTTAGCCGAGTAGTATCGCGTCCTGACCGATTGGTCAAACTGTGAGCAGTAGTAATCCAGGAACGCCTCGCTCAGCAGGTTCCACCGCGTTTGAGTCTCGGGAGTTGGCGATACCAACTTTTCGCCGTTCGGCCAAGGCTGAGCGAGAAGGGTTCGCACCAAGAGTCTTGGGGCATACGTGTGCCTTTCCTGTCGTAGATGAACCTCTTCAGTCACTGTAGTGAGTCATCGGATCGATACCGCCGACCGTCGAACTGGGCTATCTTGTCCAAGGAGACATGCGACCTCAATTCGAGACACTGGGATCCTCCCTGATCACCCCTGTCATTGCTGAGGTGATAGATCTAGTCTTTCACCGTTTCATCTCGGCTTGGGCGGTAACCATGGTCATCGTCGGAATCTTCTTCCGCTTCAGCCGAGTTGTCTTCTTCGGATTCCCACTTGTTTCGACCTAGCCGAGTTCGACTCTTCTTCGGACTCAGCATGTGCGAGTCTTCGAAGTACGGCGTCCCTGCTGTCGCCCGAAACCGCCCACCTTTCTTCGTCTCGGGTGTCTTCATCGTCGTGATCTTACTTGGATTCGTCGCTGGTTGACCACCCTTGGGGCCCTTCAGATGTGGAGTCTTACTCGGCATTTCGCCGAGTTGATACTCCATTCCTCCGAGTTGATACCCTGCTCCGCCGAGTTGGGAACCACCGTCTGGAGCTGTCAATAGCCGAGGTTTAATCTGCACTCCGAAAGCCTTTCTCGGCTTTCCCCTCCAACGTAACAGCTCCACGCTAGCCAAGTCAAGATTCCAATCACTTAGAATCGACGGACTCGGCCGACTGGTAACTCGGAAGCCCATTGCTTTTAACAGCAATATTGTCGTCTCGGCCACTTCCGCGGTGTCGGACCGCTCCATTGGTCCAGCCAGCAAAGGCCCCAATGATGGCCATCTCGCCTGCGCCAATGGGACTGGGGCGAATAACTTCATCCATTCACTATCTCTCATCATCTCTCCGCCGAGTTGTGCTAACACCTTGTTTGCAGTCGGCGTATCCGCATTTCGTGTCGCTCTCGGAACAAGGGGCGGACGTTCCCCTTGAGCGACACCTTGATCTTCGTCGTCCGCATCTTCGCCGAACTCAGCAGACAGGTTTCGTTCCACCGGACGCGGAACTCCCATCCGGCCCACTTGGAGCGATAATTCCCCGACTTCGCCGAGTAGCTCGGCCGTCGTCTTCACGTAGCCGAGCTCGGCTTTTTCTTCATAGTCCTCATCATCCTTCTCTTCATCACTTGCATGACCTTGGGCATCCTCCTCCTCGAACTGGACACTGCGAGATCCGTCCGCCGTCGCGTCCATCGTCATCGCAATAGCCGAGTCCGCCGAGTCGGCAAAACCCGCCGCGTTTATCCCCGCGTGGGGAGAGCCCTTGGCCGTCGCCGGGCTATCTTCACGAAGCGTGTTCGTTCCCTTAGTCATCCTTCTTCTTCTTCTTGTTTGCTCGAAACTTGGTTACATTGGTACCTGCGAAAAACAAGCGCACCCCTGTTCCCGGGTCGAGGCACCAGTTGTGGTGTTGCAGAACGCACAAATCCGTCAGATGTGGGTAAATATCACGCAACCACAACAATCGCCGAGTTAGGTCGGCGTTTGTTGGCCTGCGCTGGGTTGTCCCCTAGCGGTTCGGCCCTTCCGGGACAGCTGGTGTCTCGCTTCCGCCGAGTACTAAGCAACCAAGCCAGCCAATAATACGTTATCCCGTGCCCTCCACCAAAGGATGGACGACGGCGCGTTAGCGCTTTTACGGGTCACCGAGGCAAAGGCTACTCGGCTGAAAGAGTAACGGTACCCGGGCTGGACGGTATACCGACCCGCCGAGCTCGGCGGGGTTTGTTCTTCGCGCTTGGCGAGACACGCCCTTCCCCGGACCAACCTAATCTCTTGGCGCTACCAGTCAGAACTCTACAAGCTGTGCCTCTCGAGTTCTGACGGCAGACATAATCCGGCCCGTGCAGGGACTTACCGGAAGAGTGTACACGTGTTCTGGACCTAGGAAATTCTGCTCTGTTTAAGACTAGGGGCTTAAGCCCCTTTTCTGATTCCTAATTGGTTCCTATACAAATATCTAGTGAAATAGAGTCGTTGTAGATCTTGCCGACCTTTCAGCCCAGTCGAAGTGACTGTTCCCGGCTCTCCCGATGGTCGTTAGTCCCTGTGCCTGGTCGCATCTTCTTCTTATAGCTTTAGAGATGCTATAGCCGAGTCCATGGACTCGGCTTTCCCCTTTAAGAGGTCTTCAGCCGAGTCCGTACCGTAGACTACTGCTCCTAAGTTGCTTTTAAAGCCGAGCTCTGGTGCGTCGCAATCTTGTACTGTAGGCCACGGCTCCTTAGACTCAGCCAAGGACCAAACTTAATGTTCGCTACATCACAGAGCGTTCCTGTTGGAGTACGTCGGCGAGCTGATATTTGAAGAAACGAAACGTATACGTGCCACAGACTACATAATGGCCCTCAAAAATCCGACTTCAAGCCTGAGAATGCTCTACATCGATGCCAAGAAATGCGGAAACGAATCACGGTTTATTAACCACTCATGTCAACCCAACTGTGAATTACTCGAGTTTCAGTCGCCAACCGGTCCAAGAGTTGGAATTTTTGCTTGCAAAACAATTAAAACCGGCGTAGAATCTCGATTGAGTACAATCGAGAGACACTGGGTTTTACATGTTGTTGCAACGGAAGTAATAGTCGTGACAGAGTAGCTTGATGCACAGAACAACTCGCGGCGCTAACTTGAAGTGTTTCCTTCTTGTCGTTTTCACACTTTACTCCAAATATCACGCTTTCCTTCATTTTGAATTTATTTTTGACGCCATATCTGTGTTTAATTGAGTGGATATTGACGATATGCGGTGGCTGGTATTGGATAACACATTATTCTAGCGAAACAAATCGTCAGAATGTGCTTCAATTGAACGTCGGAGCAGCACAAGCCATCGAGGGTGTCTTCTGCAATCCACAGATGTTCGGTTTTGGCCACTATCATCATGGTTAGCACGAAAACATTTCAACGTCGCTTATAGCACGCATTGCTGTACTTGCGCTGGTATTAATAACCTATTTTCCGGTATGAGTGCATCACTGGAGCCTTGCACGTGCTCAAATATTCGTAAGTGACCTAAAAGGCTAACTCGCAAAGCAGCTGTCTGTGCCAAGTGTGCCTCCTTAGCATCACAGCGCACCGACGAGCGTGCTCGAGCTGCTAAACGAACCAGGCGAGCATGTATGGACGAGCGAGATCGTTTGATTGAGCTTGCAAAATCTAAGCGTCGACAACTAGAACTCTCGGAACTTGGTAGCCAGAGTGTATCGGCAGTCAATCACCTCCTTAAAAGTTATCGAGCTATTAAGGACCGCGTTTACAAGCAGAGTGCAAAGTTATTATCTGCAGAAGCAATGATGGAGCTTGTTTGCGGCGTTTGTGACTGCTTACACCCCGCCAAACGTATTAAAGGCGTGAACATTGATACTTGCGCTGCATTTTGGAATGCAATGGCTACTCGCTTGAAGCCACCTCCCGATATCCCTCACAACCTTCGAGATTACTATGACGCATCAGAGCTGGATCCGGTTCTAAATGGGATGATGCTGTCGAAAAAGGAGTTGTGCTTGCTGAAAACCAAGTGAATTTGCACGTATGCGTACCTTGTCGAACGTCGTTGGCTAACAAAAAGCGTACTAACCCTCCCAAGTTTGCAATCGCAAACGGTCTGTATATGGGCCGACTTCCTACCGACCTTGAAGACAGTACTATTACAGAGAACGCTATGCTTAACTTAGCTCAACCGATGCATTACATGTCGGTTGTGCGTGGGGGGAAGCACGCATCGCTTCGGTCGCATGTGTATTTCTTCCGAGCAGATCCAACACCACCTGCACACATGCTTCCAGTGGACATTGTTTCAGAAGCCATCTTTGGTGTCAGTATGGTTGGCGCACTGACTCCGATGCAGAAAACATCAACTACGAAAAAATATGATGTTCGTGTTTCTCGATTGAAGGAACAGCTTCTCTGGTACAAAACTAACAACAGACTTTATGCGAACATCGAAGAGCATGCAAATTGGGAAACAACCATCGAGGGGATGAGTACACGTATTGTGGTTGATCGCTCGGAGATTTCACTAGATGAAAACGTAATCAACAACCCACCCCCCACAGAAGTGGTTGAGTGTCGGCCGAATGGATTTGACACTAGCCAGCGCGAATGTGACGTAACCAACTCGATTCAAACGTGGCATCCTGTGATGAAGAATGCGAGCATATAGCGGATGGCTTAATAAGCAACTTCAATCATGTTGATGTGTCTACAGACTTGCAAATGACACTAGAAAAGAACGTGTAATCGTACACCGTTCCTCAAACATTCTGTCAGACATCGATCCAGCGTTTTGGGCGTACTCATTTGGTGAACTGTTTCCGTAGGGGCGGGGCGTACTTGACGAAACCAGATCAATTCCCGTAAGCCTGATCGAGTTTATTCGATACTGTTTGCGGCTATCGTCTCGAAGGCACGCTCAGCACCGCTCATTTTCAATGGTAGCATTCGACATAATTGTTAGACATAATGCACTTCAAGCGATCTATATCAAAGCAACAATATCTCCGGACTCAATGCAGCGGACAGCAGGCGTTTCTCGAGAAGCTCTACAAGAATGTGTTCAGTACCAGTAAGATCATGTTGAAGCAATTGCTCATCGGCTCCCTCTTCCAGAACCACCAGAAATTGACGTCCGCGTTCGAGAATTGTACACAAACATATCTACAGGGATGCGTGCTTTTTGGGGTTCCAATGAAGAGCGTTCTAACGCTCGAGATGATCTTTTTTTCATGCAGTTGAGCCTCGGGCAGCCCACAATATTTTTTACAATTTCACCGGATAGTTCGAGCATGTAACAGGGTTACACGTGAGGTTACCCTTTTCGTCTGTACGACACAAGGGTTACCTCTGTTGAGGAGTGTGGCCTCAGGTCCACTCATTGAGCTAGTATCTAGCGTTAGCTATAGGCTATAGTGAGGTGCAGGTATTCGCACCGTAAGCGGCAGAGCCGCAAGATCAATACATTCAGTTTGCATTTTATCTAGTCTTACAGACTGTGCTTGGGTTCTCCGATAGAACCCTCCCTTTGACTCTCTGAGTCGTACGTCTTCCTCTGACGCAAAGCTACGGCAGCCCCGCTGCACTTGGAGCACTTGTAGTCAATCCCTCACCTGAGTCCGACTAGACTGTTCCTCGGTGAGGATGGAGCAAGCTGCGTTTGCAAACCTCGCCCCCGGGCAACAAGAGGCGCTTAAAAAGCTGATGTCCTTGTTGGGCCCGGAGGGCGTGGCGCATCTTGCCTCGCAAGGCCCGGACGCTATCAACGCGCGTCTCGAGGCTTTCTCAAGTTATGAGAATGCTCTGCTGGAGCACATTCAGCAGAGGACGAGCACGCCGGCTCACTCAATGACAGCAGCCGCACTGCAAGGGTCGACCCGACCAAAACCGCTCATGTTGAGTGTCCAGTCCTTCGAAGGGAAGGTAGGAGAGAACCTCATGCTGTGGGTCAGATAGGTTGAGATGGCCATGAGTTCGGCCTTGCTCCAGACTGAGCACCAGCGCGTAGCGCTTGCGATTTCTAAGCTCAGTGGGCGAGCGCGTGAGTGGGCACTCACGAATGGGTCGTCAGTTGACGGTGCCTTCCCGACATGGGATGAGCTGAAGCGGCAGCTCTCGCGAGTATTCTTGCTCCCGAACCATGCGTATCGTGTGCGTTCGCGCTTCCTGGCATGTCGCCAGGGCAAGAAGGAATTACTGGACTACGTCCAAGAGCTCCGAACGCTCATTGCTGGCATGTTTGCCGATCCTCTAGCGGAGGTAGTCACCACAACGGTGTTCATGGACGGTCTCCGGACCGGTGTGGCGCGCACGGAAGTCTTCCGTAGCCGCCCATCCTCGTTCGAGGAGGCTGTGGCCGTGGCGTTGAACGCCGAGCACAACTTTAGGTCAGCCCGCATGGGCTGGACTGTGCCTCAGGCGAGTCCGCCGGAGGGTCCGGTGCCAATGGACCTCAGCTATGCTGAAGATGAAACTGCTGAGCTTCGAACTGCTGAGCAGCGTCGTGGCATTCGTCGCTGTTTCTCCTGCGGTAGTACCGACCACTTTAGGACGGTCTGTCCGTTGCGCAGATCGCGCAAGGCTCAACTGAGCCGAAACGCCGCTTCGAGTCGAAAATCTGATTCGTAGCGGGGAAACGACCACTCTCAGTAGGCGCGGGGCCGCCTGCTGGGGAAGAACTAGGTTCTGTTGTACCTCAGGGAGGTAGAGGTCAGCAGGCTTGGCCCCGGAGAGATCGATAATCTCTCAAACAAATCGCGTATGCAAGCCGGGCTTGCTGGTCGTTGAGGCGACCGTGAAGGGCTTTGAGAAGCCGTGGATCGTGTTGATCGATTCGGGTGCGTCGGGCAATTACGCCCGGCGCTCCACTGTGGAAGGTAGTCAGCTGTATGCTGAGGTGCTGGGAGCGCGTGCTAGTGACGTAGTCACTGTCCGTCTAGCGACGGGAACCTGTGTTACGGTGCCCAAGGTCCCATTGGATTTGGGCGTGAAGTTCTTAGACTTCGACAGCAGGGAACGCTGTTTGGTCTTAGACCTGGACTCGAGGTATGACCTCATACTTGGCATGGCGTGGCTGGAACACCACGAGCCATGGATCGACTGGAAGTCGAAAAGATTAGGTGCTACGCACTTCTCTCCTGATGGAGCTTTGGCGAGTCATGAACCCACCTCTGCCAGGACGCAGAAGCGCTATTGGCGGGAGCATTGGACCGGGTCGGTCTCCTTGCTGGACGTTGGCGTGTCCGAGTTAGTGAACGCCTGTGTCGGGGACACTAGCCCCGAGATAGGAGCGACGTTGACAACGTCTGCTGGTCCCGAGCGTAGCTCGTTGGATGAACGTGGAGTGGCACGTAATCCACTGGGTGGTGTCGGTCCGACGAGGGACGCACCACCGCGTGTCCAGGTGGACGCGGTCGGCAATGAGGCGAGATTTCACGGGCTACGCCCGGACGAAAATTGTGAAGTGGCACGTACTCCACTGAGCAGCACTCGGCCGGATGGCAAGTTGCTGCGTGCTCGTTTGAGCGTTGTCGACGGTACGTCGAGGCATTTTGTGTGCGGCCCTACTAATGCGCATGGGGTGGCATGTAATCCACCGGTTCAAGGGCATGGAATGCCTAGTGTCTCGAGAGACATTGGTTCCTGCGGGAACGTCAGTGCCGCGGCACTTGGACGGGGCGATAGTGATGTCGCCTTGTTGCCCTCTTCCACCCGGTCTCGGTCACGTAGGAGGAGGAGGATGAGACGCAGAGCGTCTGCGACGTTGTATACGTCGGACGAGGTGTCCAGTGTGTCGAGCGAGGATACTCCACGTGACTGCAGTGAGCAGTTATACACACTCGTAAATGGAGTGACGAGAGAAGTCGATGGCGACATCAGCCTTAGTGACCTCCCCACTGTTGATGCTTTGCTCAAGCTAGACGAGATGTCTGTGGCCGAGCTGGGAGACGCCTTGAAGGCGGGCGGCTTAGCCGAAGTAGTCTTAATACGACCAGCCGAAGAGTTGAACTCGTCGTCACTTGTTGACGAAGCGGTCCTGGAGGACACGAAGCAGGCGCTTAATGCGCGTAGTGGATCGGCGATCCTTAAAGATCCGTCGGATCCTTTTCACTCCTTGTTACTGGAGTATGGAGACGTCGTCTCAAAGACCCCGCCTATGGGTCTGCCTCCGGATCGAGGTGTTCGTCATGAGATTGACCTGGTTCCAGGAACCGAATACTGCGTAACACGGCAGTGACCTCTTCCTAAGGAACAGTGTGACGTCATTGACGCCTTTTTCCGTGCAAAACACGAGGCTGGGTTAGTGCGAGAGAGTAAGTCTCCACACTCCACGCCAACGTTCTGTGTCAGAAAGCCAAATGGCAAATGGCGCATTGTCCATGCTTTTAACAAGCTGAATGCTGCCACCATTCCGGCGCAGACGCCGATTCCTCGAAAGGATGTTCTCCAGAACAACATGGTGGGGTGTACACTGTATAGTGTTCGACTTATTCGATGGGTATTACCAGTTGCTCACGCGAGCTAGTGACATCCCGCTTACGGCGGTTAGCACTCCGAGCGGTATGCTCTGGGAGTGGTTGGTGATGCCCCAAGGGCTGTCGAACGCGCCGGCAACGTTTAATCGTCTGGTGACGCAGTTATTCCGGCCCCATCGGGCGTACGCACAGACGTAGTTTGACGACATATTCATCCATAGTCGTGCAGAGCACGGGAAGTCTGACGTGGAGAATCACGTCGACTATTTAAGAGCGGTGCTCGAGTGCATGCGCACAAACAAGCTATACGCCAATGCTTATAAATGCATTTTCGGCGCGGAGGAAATCCCGTTTCTGGGATGCTTCATTGGGAAGCGTGTCCTGAGAGCAGATCCTGCTAAGGTCACAGCCATTGTTAATTGGCCGGTTCCTGTGAACCTGAATGACTTAAGGAAGTGGCTTGGCCTTGCCAATTACTTGCACAAGTACAGCGAGAATTACGCTGAGTTGGCGCGGCCACTATCCAACCTCCTGAAGAAGGACGCTGAGCCATTGGCTGTGCACTGCTACAGGCAGACGCCAATGGGCGTGAATGCGTCATTGCGTTTGAATCTCGGCAGCTCAAGGCTGCTGAGAAGAACTATCCAGTTCATGACAAAGGGCTACTTGCTATGAAGTACGCTCTCGTCAAATTCAGGGTGCACCTGCTAGGCTCTAAGCCGTTTGTGATCTTCACTGATCATGCGTTATTACGCACCGCGACACAGTCGCCACACCTCTCGCAGAGGATGGCCCGTTGGCTCTCCTTCTTTGTGGAGTACAACTTCGAGGTGAAGTATAAGCCTGGCAGGCAAAATGCTCTTGCCGATGCGCTTTCGCGCAGACCGGACTATGAGCTCGCTCATGTTACGAGCGTGACCTCGTCTGTCACAGAGCTGATCCGTGCGGCGTATGCACGAGACGATGTTTGTGTAGCTGTGCTATGTGCTCTTGGGAGCGAGGGGTTTAACGACTCAAACGTCACCCTGTCTGCGCGGCTGCGAGCGCGATTACATAGCTATACCCTCGAGGGAGGGTTGCTGTATTACAGCACGGGTACGGATGATACCCTCCGAGTGGTGGTTCCTCACGATGAGGAGTTGAAGTATCGTATCCTCTATGAGGCACACGACGTTCTGCTGAGCGGTCACCTTGGTCGTGAGAAGGCTTATGACTCTGTGAGCCAGGATTATTGGTGGCCCAAACTATACAAGTGGGTGAAATCGTACGTGAGTACGTGTGAGTCGTGCCAACGGGTGAAACCCTCGCCGCATTCGGCAGCGCCTTTGGCGAGTTTGCCTGTCCCTTCTGGGTGTTGGCAGTCCATTAGTATGGACTTTGTGTTTGGTCTGCCGAAGGATTCGGCAGGCAACACAGGCGTGGTGGTCTTTGTGGACCGATTGAGCAAGATGGCTCACTTAGCAGCGGTGCCGGATACCATTGATGGTAAGGGTACAGCGTCGCTGTATTTGGATCGTGTCTTTCGACAACATGGACTCCCTGAGTCAATTGTTTCTGACCGTGATCCCCGCTTCACGGGTGAGTTTTGGTCTGCGGTGTTTAAGGTGCTAGGCACTAGACTGGATATGTCTACGGCGGACCATCCGCAGACCGACGGTCAGACTAAATGCGCGAATCGCGTTGTCGAAGACATTCTGCGCAGCGTCTGCGCTGAAACGCCGATACGTTGGAGCGCCATGCTCCCTGTTGTGGAGTTCGCAATGAACAATGCGGTGCATACCTCGACAGGCTTCACCCCGTTCTATGTGAATGGCCTCACGCACCCTCGCGTCCCGTTGACGCCGTCACGTCGTGACTCTGGGCTTGATGGGGGGAAGCCGAGTGGCTAGCTGACGTCAGCCCTACCGCTGTGCGGAAACAAGTGGATGACTTCCTGTCACTACGCCTCAGCGTTTTACGTCACGTACGTGACGCGATGGCTGAAAGCCAAGACGTTCAAAAGGAACAAGCGGATGCAAGAGGCAGAAGAAATGTGTGGAACTTTGAGGTCGGAGACCTGGTTTTATTAAACGCTAAAAACCTACCTACACATGCAGTCTCTGCGGTCTTCAAGACGAAGTTGCGTCCTCGCTTCATCGAACCGTTCAAGGTCGTGGCCAAGAAGGGCCTGGCGTACACGCTCAATCTTCCGAAGAAAATGCGCACCCACCCGGTGTTTTACGTAGGCTTGCTTAAGCCATACCGGGACCCGAGCCAGGTGAGCGCGGAAGCGCTAGCACCGAGTGGAAAGCCAACGGCTACTGTTGAGCGCCGCTCCGCTGCAAGCGCACCAGCAGGTCAATCTGACCCTGCAGACGAGCGACCAAGTCGCGCAGCTCAACATTCGAGCGCTCCAGAGCCGCCATGCGGTCTGCCTGCTGGTTCCCAAGTCTCTCAACGCCCTGCGAGGCCTGGTCTGCGACCTCGTCGACATGGTGTTCAGCCTGCTCCAGGTCATCCGCGAAGCGGGAGAGCTGGCCCGCCACCCAGTCGCGGAAACCGCGGTGCTGTGCGAATTCACGCGTCGCAGCGTGCACGCGGTCAGCCGTCGCATAGCAAGAATCCAGCGGCTGATAGGCGCCCTCCGGCGTTGCTGGATCAGCATGGGGAGCTCCACTACCACTTAGAGCGATTGTTGAAGCGCCGGCGGCGCCGTGGTCATACCCAGTATCTGGTGAAATGGCGGGGCATCCCTCCGTCATGGGAGTATGAAGTGCCGCTCCGGCAAGATTGCCCTGACGTCGTGGACGCTTTTGATCGGGAGCACCCGAGGCGGCAGTCGCGCCCTCGACCGACTCGTCGTTCTGCTCGCGCTTCCCGGTGCTAGAGCGTGTTGACGATGTGTCAGAGCGCGCGTGAGAGCTCGATCGTTGAGTATCGCGCGACGCAGTAGCCCCATGGGGGCGAGATCTATGAGATCGTAATAGGTCGTTGACCTTTCGCTTCGCATATCGGAAGCGCAGCCGACGTTCAAGCAGAACGTCTTGCTTGCTGAAGCTAGCTCGTAGAGCTACAAGTGAAGACAACTTGCGGGAGTGTTCCACCCAGTTCTGGAACTGCGCGTCTTCTTCGCGAGAGAGCTCACCAGGTCGGAAGACCACTGGGATTCTCCTCATGTCCGGGACGGACAGGTTGTTGCTCTGGTCACTCAGACGCTGAGCATACTCCGACGGAGTTGTCCGTTGGGGCGTCAGGTAATGCTCACGGAGCTGAGTACGTGCGGTCACTTGGTCAGGTGTTGAGGCCTCGGGCCCGATGACATACGTTGTCAAGAGTTGCTGGGCAGCCTCCCGAGCAAAAACCGCGGGATCGCGGGGCCGGAAGCCATAGTCCCTTTGGGAATCGCTCACCAAGGGTCGAGCCTCCGGAATGTTGGAGCGTGAAGCACCACGCTGTTGTTCCAACAGTTGGTCCTGGGCCTCATCCAACGGATTGGTAATGATGTTGGCCTCAGGAATTTCACCTTCCTCGCGTGAGGATAGCGCTGATCCACCGTATAGGGATCTCAGCGGCGATGGTCGTTCGGGGAACGGATTCGGCGTTCGTAATTGCCGTTGCTCTGGTGAGCGTGGTGCCGAGACCTCCGACATACGCGAGGGTGAGCCCCCAGTGCTCTCCTCGTAGTCGAGCTCGTCCTCGGGCACTAAACCGTACCCGGTGTTTGGCCCCTGACCAGTTGATGGCGGCGCGTCGCCTTGCGTAGGTGCCATGGGCTGTATGCCGTGGCGGCGACGATACGCGGTGTAGTATTCTCTCACCGAGAGACGCGATGCCCTTGGGCTATGCCCTGACGAAGAAGCGCTGGCGCGCGAAGGTTGTGAGCTGTGGTCTAGAGACCCAGGGGCTGCGGGCATGTGTATGTGCCGCGCAGCAGTTTTGAGAATGTGCTCGTTGAGCAGAAAGATTCGCCACGTGACGTGGTGTGACCTCAACTGGAGGAACACGGGTGTTCCTCAGTTTGATGGGGGAGAGTGTAACGGGGTTACACGTGAGGTTACCCTTTTCGTCTGTACGACACAAGGGTTACCTCTGTTGAGGAGTGTGGCCTCAGGTCCACTCATTGAGCTAGTATCTAGCGTTAGCTATAGGCTATAGTGAGGTGCAGGTATTCGCACCGTAAGCGGCAGAGCCGCAAGATCAATACATTCAGTTTGCATTTTATCTAGTCTTACAGACTGTGCTTGGGTTCTCCGATAGAACCCTCCCTTTGACTCTCTGAGTCGTACGTCTTCCTCTGACGCAAAGCTACGGCAGCCCCGCTGCAGAGCACGTATCGGATAGCAAACCTCGCTGGAGTTGTTTCAAATGACGTATTTGTACGCATGGAGCAAGATTTTGATGAATGCATGGCATATTCAAAAGCGCAGTTGGGTCAAATAGCACCTTCAAATCCATATATTTGCGCGAGGTAAGAAAATGACTAGCTTCATTTAAGTGGGTAGGGAACTCACACATATATGCTGTGTGTGCGCGAGCAGATGTTTTGATCACTTGATGCACGTCTTTATTGACACGGTACTTAATTTGGACTTGGATCACAACTGTGCTCGCAAAGAGCTTGGTTTGTTTGGAAAGACGAAGGCTTTTTTCTCTGCAACAGAATCGCAAAGCTCGACTGGATCACTGCATGTTCATATGTTGATCTGGATACAGAATATGCCCTCCACTGTTGATGAGTACTACAAAATGTGCTCAGTGGACTGCTTCCGAGCAGCCATGATAAATTACGTCGATGCAATAACTACCTCAAATGTCCCTCTGGATACAAGTTCTTGTCCATCGTGTGGCAATGGCACCATAGTACCCCTTGATTTTCACCGCCAGGCATTTTGCAAACCTCGCTCAGGGACTTCAAGGCCAGCACTGGCAAGTTGCCAACAATGTGGAATAACCTTTGGGGAAGTGAACTTATTACGCGGCACGCCGAGAAACTAGCCAAAGCTATCGACATACCAATCCATGACAACGAAAAAATATTTGGCAGTATTGCGAGCCCTAAACCTCTTGCACAAGCTCCTCGGCCATTGTCTGGCGAAGCAATTACTACTGCTCGTGCGTTGGTGGCTTACCAGCACAATCACTTGTTTCACACGAAGTCGTGCTTTAAAGCAAGTAAACGCACACCGAAGGGTGATGTATGCCGAATGTTTAAGCCCCACCAGACTTGTACAGCGACGAAAGGGACAGTAGACAATCACATCGAGATGAAACGAGATCCGGGCAACGAGTACAGAACCCATATGTGCCTATTATCAATGCTATCTTCAAATGCAATCATGATATTAATTTTTTAGGTGCCGGCGAAGGTAAGCCATCGTGGGTACAAGAGTGGATTGTCGCTTACCATTCTAAACGTTTTTGTTTGTTTTATATACGAGGACCCGAAATAGCCTACTATATTATCAAGTACGCCACAAAACACCAACAGGATATCGAAAACCCTTGGGCACTGCACCTCCACGCATTTGACAAGGCAAGCCAGCACATACAGCGTGAAGCTAGCGATCCAGGCGCCGTAGGACGCAAACGTATCCAGTCGATGTGCTGCACATTGACCAGCCCCCATGAAGTGTCAGCTCCAATGGCATGTCTTTACCTAATCAAAGGCTCGGTAATGTATTCTTCCCATATGTCCGTGAAATTACCGCTGACAATGATTCTGCGAGCTCTCTTTCAATCCCAAGAGCAGCTAGACGTTCAGCTAGAGGGGGATAGCAGTGGGAAAATTTACAAGCTGCCGAGTGTTTGGTTTGATTATATATTTCGTCCGAAAGCCCTTGAAGACGAAAACCTAATGATTTTTGCGGCGAATTGGGAAAGAATGAAAAGCAAGACTGGAAAGCGTTTCCAAACTGATCATGGGTTGTACGAGTCTCACACATTGTTTAAAACAGCGGCGATGAAGATAGTGACGGTTTTATATAAGCGTCTTCCCGACATTCGGCGCTCTGATTTGGCGTACGAAGAGCGGCTTCGGTATAAACAATCGGTTATAGCTTTGTTTAAACCTTTTCGAAGTCGGTCGGATTTCTTAAGTGACAACGTAAGTTTTGACGAATATTATGAACGATGGTGGGAAAGCGAAGCTCCTTCAGAGGCACAGGAGTGGGTGAAACACAATCATGATTATTATATTTCTCGTGAAGTATTGAACACCCAGGAAGACCCAGACGTTACACGTTAAAATGGATACGAGGCGGCGTCAGGTGAAAATGGTGAATTAGAATTAGATGATGGTTTTTCTGATGATGAAACAGGGAGTAGTGATGACGACATCTACCGAGACGATGATTCTGATATCGACGATGAGTCATTTGACATTACTAATGCAATAGTGCTTCCAACAAAAAATATTGATATGCTCAATAATGCTGCTGAAAGTGCCGATCTAGCTGCAAGTTCAACAATTCTGAATGAAATGGATGTTGAAGCAATCGACAATTTATCAATGACTATCGATGATGTTCATGGTTACATGTGTGGACTCTCGAACGTGCAAGTTGCGGGGACAGTATTTCGTTGTTTGGCAGCTATCCAGATGAACCTACCCGGGTCCAAATCCTTCATCGTGCTTTAGAAACCACTAGTCAACATGAGCCTAATCACTTGTATTCAACCTCACAACCTGAAGCAAGCGTCGATTCATTGCCAAATTTGCCTTCGCTAGCACTCGTGTCCACGGTGTTTCGATTGAACGAAAAACAGCAGAAGATGTTTACCAGAGCTGGGACAAAGTTACTAACTTCTATCCTCGTTAATCACCAACCGAATAACCAAATGATTGCTTTTCTCGGGGTCTTCCTGGAGCTGGCAAAAGCAGAGTAATCACGGCTTTACAAGGTCTAGCTATAGCGTGGCATTCGTCTGAATCTGTGGCCACCGCCGC
Source organism: Phytophthora palmivora (assembly GCA_008079305.1). NCBI lineage: Eukaryota > Oomycota > Peronosporomycetes > Peronosporales > Peronosporaceae > Phytophthora > Phytophthora palmivora. The sequence goes on along the minus strand of VOQZ01001042.1, from coordinate 40,345 downwards.
ATACCAAGGTGTTGCCGCTCAGGCGGCTAACGGGCAAACCATTCATAAGTTGTTCGGATGGAATGTCTACAGTCGCAGGAAGTGGGTGCCGACGAAAGAGCAAAAGGAGAGGTTTGTACAACTAAAGTTACTCATTCTCGACGAAATTTCAACATGCGACGTCAGCATTCTTGGCAAAGTTGATGCATCACTTCGCAGAATACTAAACCGCCCCACAGACCTATTTGGTGGCGTTCATGTTCTACTGGTTGGAGACTGGCTACAGCAATTACCTGTTGAAGACCAACCCGCATTTTTGACACCAGATGAACTACGGCAATCGGGTAAGGTTCACATGACGACTCAGTCCAATATTTGGATCGAATTCGTGGTATTGCTGTTTATAGAGCTATAAATCCTGTTGTCATCTTGACGGAAACTATGCGCCACCAGGGTGACCCAGTGTGGCGGTCTATCTTAAGTAAGTGGCGACTCGGAGAATATGACATCGACGACATCACGTTAGTCAACCGAATCGCGCACAGTGAAAACTGGACATCGACTGGATCAACTTTGAATGGCTTCTGTCCGATCATTGTCACATCTAATGCACTTCGGGTGGAGTTTAATGTGTCAGCTATCCGAGCTTTTTTGCCAGCAAGCTCAGGTCCCACTGCACCGATTTCCGGCTGCTGTCACTAGGAAAAAGTGCCCTCTAACACCAACGCAACAAAAATCGCTCCATTGTATTCGCGATGATAAGACTAGCGGAATGCCGATGATTTTGGAAATTGCAATTGGATCCCTTATTCAATGCACCAAAAATGTTTCACCTGCATTAAAACTAGCAAATGGATCGATTGGAGCGGTCATCGCGATAACACCAGCCAAGAATGACATTTCACACGAGAGTATTGTGAATGGAGTGAGCGAGTACACCCGAAATTCTAATCTGGTAATTATCCAGAGCTTCTCCGGGCAACGCACGGCATTAGTTTCTAGTACTAAGCATTGTGGTGCAGACCATTGCAAGCTTCAAACTCGCTCGTCTAAAGGATAACGACAATCCTTACTATACTTCAGAATCTGGGGAAATGCCAGCGGTTGGTGTTCTCAATCCGCGGAAGGCAAGCAAAGAGCGTACGTTGTACATCCAATTAGTCTTCACGACACTGTTTTGGATCGCCTTTCTTCTCTATATCCCCATCGGTCTTGCTCTCATCGACGAATTTCAGTGGCTTACCATCAAAGATGTACGGCTGAGCATGCTATCATGATCTACCGAACTGCTTTTATCTGATGGCTGGGTCGTGAATCCGATCATGTTGGCCATTGGCATTGCCAGACCCCAGAGGCGGCAGCCAGTCGCAGCTCCTGCTGCTGCCGATAGCTGCATCAGGTTCACTTCCTGTGTCTGGATCAGGAGTCGCTATGCTTGGGGCAGAGTTTCTGTGGTGATTGGTTGTGCAAAGGGGGGGAGCATAAAAGCCAACTGCACTAGTCTACTGGTTGGCAGACACCACCAGCGCACAGCAGTGATACAGTGCACACCCTCCTTAATTCATTTTTAAAATAACCCTGTAGCCGCAAAGACGAATGTCTACGAAGATCGATTTCCTCTGACAACGTTGGTAAGTTTGCTCAGTCGTCTTTGTTAATTTGGAGTTCAATTTCTAACAACTATGTTGATGTGATGATAGATTTGGAAGACGAAAGATAAGAAGAAGAATGAAACACGTTTGTTGTTGAGCACGTTGACTACTGTCTCTTGACCACGTTCTACAATATAAAGTGGCGTGACTTTATCCTTTTGAATGAGAACCTACTATGAAGCCGAAGACCCCGTGGCGTGGTGACACTATCAAGCCGAAGCCCCCGTGGCGTGGTGACACTATCAAGCCGAAGCCCCCGTGGCGTGGTGATGCTGTGAAGCTGAAACCCCGTGGCGTGGTGATATTGTGAAACCGAAGCCCATGTGGCGTGGTTAAGTTTCCTTAGACAATGAGTAAAAATGTTTGTAGATGAGGCACTAACGCAAATCCAGTAAACTAGATGTGTATTCGTCTTCGCTAGTCTACTGATTTCCCACATAACGCTGCCTTTCAGGGATTTAGCTGCAAACGTCGAGAGCAGCGCCGAGCTCGGAGCTCACTCTGCAGAGCTGTGACGTCACTTGGATTTGACGTTGGTCACGGGTTCCCAAGTGGGTTCCCAGTCCACTTGGATTTCAAACCCACCGCTAGAGTAGCGCTGGGTGAGAAATCCTCTCACGGCGTATTCATAACCCGCGTTGCCGGCCTGAAATGTCCTTGGAGCACCGCGATTTGCACCAGTCGCAGAGTTGTTTCCTGGTGTACTTTGTGTTGTGTGGACCGAACGTTGTGGTGGAGCCTGCGGCATACGAGGTAGGTTTCTCGTAGAAGGAGCACTTGCTTGACTGGTCTCTGGATATGTCGAAGTTAGTCTACTCGAAGTTTGACCAGGTAGCCCTCGTCATCGTCCTCTTCGAGCAGGTTGTCGACATGGGTTCAAGTAATACGAGACCTCTTCGAATGGTTTAAGACGTAGGCAGCCAGTGGTAATGCCAACTTTTGGCGATCACCTGCAGACATAGCGAACAGTATTTTTAGAAGTCGAGTGCGAAGGCAGAGGCTGGTCTCGTCGGTCATGTACCGACCCTGCCCTCGTAATATTCGAACACAGTAGCCACGGAAGCCTTTGCGATCGATTAGCGCTCCATTGCTGGTAATGGAGAGAGAAGACGAGTGAATGTACAGTCCTTTCCACGTCCACTATTAACTTATTTAAACTATGCATGTTCGAACACAAATTCTATTGGTTTGTATTGAGAAATGTCTTAATCTTTGCTAACGTCATTGGCTAAATTATACCTTCGCAAACATTGTAAAGATGGGCTTTAAATCCCTGGTTGTACAGTTTCACAGAAAACAATTGTGTGATTACTGTGTTGCTACGAAAACCGCATTGTGAAATTAGGTATTCTCTGAAATTTATTTCAGAGCTACGTGGCGATCTCACTTCACAATCTAATTTTCTTCCTTTGCCTAATCCTTTTGAAAGCATTGCCTTTAGTGTATGTCGTATTTGAAAGGTTTCCTTACAAAGGTTAAGTTAAAGAAACGTACCTAGGAGTCGAAAAGCTGATACTCTGATTAAAGCATATATTTCACGAGCTGTTACTTCGGGTAACATCCACAGTAAAATACATTAAAATTTATTGCTAGCAAAATAGATTAGAGGTTGTTCGAAGCACTTAGATCATCAATATGCTGTGAGTGGAGACTAAAATATTTTTAGGCTTTCTTGCTAAGAAAAGCGTATCGGTACTTGTAGTGAATGACGAGACGACAGTCGGGGCGTTGGTCTTGGATTTATTTGTGAAAGACTGTCCGCTGGCATGCACGAATTTCCTTAAGTTGTGCAAGACCAAGTACTAGCACGGCTCTCTATTCTTTAATGTGCAGGAGAATTTTATGGTGCAGACTGGAGATCCCACAGTCACAGGGCTAAGAAAAGCGTATCGGTACTTGTAATGAATGACGAACTAATAGACATTGACATAATAAAATGTACGATAACTAATTAATATCTATCGCCTAAGCTATTCACTGCTTCAATCGTTTTCAATCATCGACTGTTATTTTGTCTTTCTTGCAGCTGGTAAGTACTCACAGCTTGTACAGAAGGCATAAATACACGGGATGGATAGACGTTAGGTAAACTGAAGTAAATAATACATATTCCAAGTGATTGATTGCATTCAATGTACTACTTCGAGAATCGTATAAGAATGGTGTATGCATCTGAAATTGTTGCGCTGAAGAACAACAACTGAATTTCCACCTGTTTTTTACCAGATAACCCGACCACCAGAAGGATACGTTTCCGTTGTAGTGGGTGTGAGCTGGAGGTCGAAAGAATGTTGGAAAGACAAAATTTAATGGAAAGATGTTTGGTTTCCAGAGTGGCTGACTGGAGAACCCCTTCTCATCCCCCTATTCGCACGATGGGGAGCAAGCGCAAGAAGACCAAATGTCCGGACGACTGCGATATCGTCGAAGAGACTCAAGACTTCAGCAAAGTCTCTCCTCCGTTCGAGACCGTCGCCGAGATTCCGGCCTTTGACGCTGTAATCGAAGAAGACGTGAGTGGTTTGAGCCAGGATCTATTGCAGCGGACTGTGGTCGAAGCTTCAACTCAATCACGAGAACCGAGGAAGCTTCCACCCAAACAACGGATATAATCGAAGAAGGTCACACTAACGAGTAAGAAGACTCAAGTCCGGCCGCAAAGAAAGAAGTCTGCTGGCACCGTCAAAGAGCAAGAGTTCAAGAAAAGCAATGGCTATTGCAGTGTTGTTTGTCGCCTCAACACTATCTGCAAGGACTCGTATTTGTTGGAGGAAATCAAACGTGGTGCTCGTGCAATGAAACAGATCCAGATGGAGGTATGGCATCTCGTGAATTTGCACCAGCTCCGGTGTCTCGATAACGCACTCCCGCTTCCAGATTACACGGACAAGACGTTCTTTGATCATTGTTGCGCAGGCGTGGCAACTACTAGTCAGACGTATCTCATCGCACAGAAGGACCCTGAACTGTGGAAGTCCATTCATGTGTACCAGTCGCAACGATCGCTTTGAGGAAGTTAGTCATCTCACCGGATACACTGCGCTTAAACAGGAACTCCGGGAGAAGATGGTGGTCAACGCTGGCGTGATGATTTGCGAACCAATCTACAAACGTATTCGTCTCTATGCACAGATAACATTTGGCGGACTCGGCAGCGCTCTCACCAAGAAACAGAAGAAGGAGAAAGCTGATCTCGTGAAAACCATCTTGCACGCGTGTTACAGCACCGACGAACGGACGCGACGGAGGAGCTGCAAATGCGAGACGTGCTTACGCCTGACAGTGTCGAGTGGGGCGACCAGTGGATTCAGTGGGCAAACCACATCAGAGATAACGGCATGGCCTTCTACGTTGGACTGATCTGGGAGTTTCAAGGCGCGGTCGAGAGGAGGGTGGAAGAGGTGCCGAATGAGAAAGGGGTTCGAGGGTTCTCGCTGTTTCCTGTCTCCACGACGTACACGAGCTCATACATCAAAATCAACGGATCTACGATTGCTGGGTTTTACTCGCGCATCAAACAACGACTGAAGGAATTCCGCTGGGTAGTTCCTGACGTATCGCTATCAGTGACTTCATTTAAGGAGAATCGTTGGTCGGTGATGCGTAACGCTTTCGATATCTCTGGTTTTGAAACCAGACGTCTAGAGTGTCCTATCTCAAAGACAGAATTCGCGAGGCTGATGGTGGAAGAGAAGTACGAGCATGCCAGTCACCACTTTGCTAACCAAATCACGACCGATGGATACGGCGCATCCGTACTGCTCTTTCGACCAAAGACCGAGGTAGGAAAGGCATCGGACGAGAAGTCCGCGGAGAGTTATGTCATTCCTCCTGGATACGTCAACGACGTCGCCATTGGACTTGATCCAGGGATGCGGGCGATCTGATCTACGGTCAGAGAAGACTTACGATCTGGTGGACGCCGTCTCAGACAACGAAGACGAAGGCAACACCGGCGTCGGCAACAACAACGGAAGAGCAACCAACCACGTTGGATACGCAGGTCCAAGCCGCCTTCTTGCCGCCGCAACGATCGAGAAATGATACATGTAACGACGCGTGAGTACTGGCATTTGGCTGGATTTAACCGATTTCGAGCTTGGAACGAGGGCCTGAAGAAACGATATCCAGAGTACCGGAAGATCATTGCAGCCATGCCCACATTCAAGACCGCAAGTTATAAGAACTACTTGAAGCGACTGAATTACTTTTGGCGTCACGCAGCGTATCTATTGGAATTCTCGCTTAACCGGCCGTTCCTTAAGTGGAATTTTTTCCAGAAGCGCATGGCACGAATAGCAGTGGACGAGATATCTAGGCGAATTGTTCCCAACGTGAGTCATTTGACATATGTGGCATACGTAGACTGGAGTTGTAACGGGGTTACATGAAAGGGGTACCCCAGAAAGGGTACCGCCTTTAGAAGTAGATATACTTCTGTGAGTATTTGTTTTAATACTCTATTGGAGTGGTGTGGATCACACTTTGGTGTGAACCACACTACTGCCACGTAGGTTCGGTGGCTGAGGGCCAACCAATAACATTAAACCTACCTTTTATATGCATAATTAGGTTAAAGTATAGTTAATTAGTAATTTGTATTACAGGCCAAATGGACCTAATTAACTATAAATAAATCAGTCTAAAATCTACTCTAAACTGGCTATTAAGTCCCCCTAAGACCAGGGACTAGTGAACTGCCGTTCACTTAGAGTTTGTATACTCTTAATAGCACGCTTCCTCTAAGCAAGGTGCTCGTGTGACCCCGTCACACTTGGTAGCACTTGTAGTCAATCCACGCCTACGCGGGTAGATTGGCTACCTGAATCCTCAGTGGCTCCTACAAGGCAAGCCAGGATGGATAGAGGGGAGTTCCCTCATTTGACCGACTCTCAGTTTGAGTCGGTCCGGAAGATGGTGGGCATCTTTGGAGGAGATGCCCTCCGAAGCTTGGCGGATGCTACGCCGGCCGAGCAGGTCGAACGCATCGAGGCGTTCGACACGTACGAGAGAGGGCTAATCGCCCACGTACAGGGGCTGCAGACCCCCGTGGCTGAGATGAAGCCAGCCTAACCTAAGCCGTTGAGGCTTAAGGTTAATCCTTATGAGGGAAAGGAGGGAGAGAACCTCCACTTCTGAGTTAGAGAGGTAGAGCTCGCGATGGACGCGGCTCTAATCTCGACCGAGCGACTTCGAGTCGCTTTCGCCCTGTCCAATCTAGGAGGTCGGGCGAAGACCTGGGCGTACACGCGCTAAGCGACGTCGACGTTTAGCCTCATAACCTGGGCTCAGCTGTGTCAACAGCTTAGAGCCGCCTTCCTTCCGGCGAACTATGAGTATCGCCAGTGCTCGCGCTTCCTTGCCCGTAAACAAGGGAAGCGTGAGCTGCATGAGTACATCCAAGAGATGCGAGTACTCGCTGCATCTCTGGTGGAGAACCCCATACCTGAATGTATCAAGGTGGCGGTGTTCATGAATGGCCTAAAGGTGGGCCCATCCCGCACCCAGTTGTTCCGCGTGCATGCGAACACTATGGATGAGGCGATCCAGATCGCCCTCCAAGAGGAGTACAGCCACCGACAGGCTCGTACTCTTACGTCGGTGTGGCAAGGCCACATTGCGTCGACAGGCGCAGTGCAAGGAGCTCCAGCAGCTGGAGCTAGCACAGGGACGGTACCCATGGAACTGGGTACGGCCGTACAGAGCTCCATCCATTGCTACGGATGTGGGAAGCTTGGGCACATGCAACGTGCCTGCCCTGCGGGAGGGAAAAGGAAGTTCCCTTCCAAACCTAGGGACTCGAGAGGCCCGTGGCAGAAGCCGCGACCCAAGAGCCAGGGGAACTGGGATCACCAGTAGGGGCGGGGCGCCCTACTGGGGAAGATCTAAGTCCCCATGGTAGGAGTGCGGACGGCGCACGCCATGGAGGCTTAGCCCCTGAGAGCCTGGGTGCTCTCGAGACGAGGAAGAGCGCGGCGGACTTCTCGTGGTACACGCAAGTGTACAGAGATATGGAGATCCCTTCAGAATCCTGATTGATGCTGATTGACCTCGTGCCTGGGACAAAGTACTATGTCACGAGGCAGTGGCTTCTACCTCGCGAGCAGTGCGAGACCATAGATGCCTTATTCGCCAAGGCGAAGTCGGGCATGGTGCGGGAGTCGAAGTCTCCGCACTCGACGCCAACCTTCTGCGTTCGTAAACCGAACGTGAAGTGGCGTCTGGTTCATGCTTACAACAAGCTGAACAATGCGACGGTACCGGCACAGACGCCGATCCCTCGCAAGGATGTGTTGCTGAACAACATGTCGGGCTGTACGTTGTACAGTGCCCTGGATCTGGTAGACGGATACTACCAGATCCTGATGCGGGAGAGTGACATTCCTCTCACCGCAGTGAGCACCCCGAGCGGGATGCTCTGGGAGTGGCTAGTGATACCACAAGGGCTATCAAATGCCCCAGCGACGTTCAATCGCTTGGTCACACAATTGTTTAGACCATTGCGTACGTTCGCTCAGACGTACTTCGACGATATATTCGTCCATAGCCGTGCCGAAGGCGGCCAGACGGCTATGGAGGTGCATTTGAAGCACCTCCGTCGAGTGTTTGAGGTCATGAGAGCTAACAAGCTCTATGCCAACATTGACAAGTGCGTCTTTGCAGCTGAGGAGATGTAGGTCCTAAGCTGCTTTGGCTGCAGGGTCGGCATACGCGCCTATCCAGGGAAGGTCAAGGCCATAGCGGCTTGGCCGATCCCGAGGTCACAGAAGGACCTCCGGAAGTGGTTGGGCTTAGCCAACTATCTTCATAAGTACAGCGCAGGGTACGCTGAACTTGCTCGACCCTTGTCGGATCTCTTAAAGAAGGATGCCGACTGGGTCTGGGAGCAACAGCACCAGGATGCTTTTGACAGCATCAACACGAGCTTACAGCATGCGCCAGTATTGGCTCTGCCGGACGAGAACAAGTCATTCAGCGTCGTCTGTGACGCTTCTGACTATGCAATAGGCTGTGCGCTGTTGCAGAAGGACGATGAGGGACACGAACGTGTCATCTCCTTCCAGTCCAGGTAGCTGAAGGCTGCCGAACGGAACTATCCCGTTCATGACAAGGAGCTACTTGCAATGAAGTACGCTCTTGTCAAGTTTAGAGTTCATCTCTTGGGCACGAGGCCCTTTGTGATCTATACTGATCACGCGTCCTTGCGGACTGCCACCAACTCGCCGCATCTGTCGCAGCGGATGGCGAGGTGGCTGTCATTCTTCGCGGAATACAAGCCGGGCAAGCTCAACGTGGTTGCCGATGCATTGTCGCGTCGACCTGACTATGAGCTAGCTCATGTCAGTCGGGTCACGACAGATCTATACGATCGGATACGCTTGGCGTATCAGGAGGACGAGAACTACACACCACTGGTGCAGTTCTTGTCCGATAGCAAGGACGCCAAAGTCGACAGGCTTTCGCCTCGACAGCGGGCGCAGCTCCATCGTTATGAGCTGGCCGATGGGTTACCCCATTACAGAGTAGACCCTAAAGATCCTCCTCGGGTTGTCGTTCCAAACGACGAGGATCTGAAGTATGACATACTTCTAGAGGCGCATGATGCGCCGATAAGTGGCCATCTTGGCCGGGAGAAGACCTACCAAATGGTCTCTCAGACATTTTGGTGGCCCCGCATGTACAAGTGGGTGGCACACTATGTCAAGACATGTGAAACATGTCAGAGGGTGAAGCCTTCGGGCCACGCCTCGGCTCCGCTGCAGAGCCTAACTGTACCAGCGGATTGCTGGAAGTCGATGAGTCTCAATTTCGTCTTCGGCCTGCTGGCTGATGACAAGGGCAACACCGGCATATTGGTGTTTGTCTGCCGTTTGAGCAAGATGGTGCATCTTGCTCCGGTACGTGACAAGGTCACCGGGAAACAAGCTGCACAGCTGTTCCTAGATAGCGTGTTTCGCTGTCATGGTCTACCAGAGACCATAGTCTCGGATAGAGACCCGCGTTTCACGGGTGCGTTTTGGGACACCCTGTTCCAGCTACTGGGAACTAAGTTGACGATGTCAACTGCGGACCATCCGCAGACGGATGGCCAGACGGAGCGCGTTAACCGAGTGCTCGAAGATACTCTGCGCAGTATCTGTGCGGAAGCACCTCGATCCTGGTCGGATCAGCTTCCTATGGTTGAGTTTGCACTCAGCAATGCGGTACACGCATCAACGGGGTTTACCCCGTTCTATTTGAATGGGCTACGACACCCCCAGGTGCCGCTAACCTTGCGGGGAGGCACCGTGGCCTCCATCGTAAGTGGGGGAGAGGCTCGGAAAGCCTTTTCCTCCCAGGTCTCGGAGATCGAGCCAGAGTCTTTGAAAAGACAGTTGTCATCATTTATAGACAACAGGCTGACGTTAATCAGCCGGGTAAGAGACGCAATGGCGCTAGCCCAAGACAAACAAAAGGAGTACTCTGATGCAAAAGGAAGAGGAAACTTAAACGTGTTTAAAAAGGGTGAATTAGTCCTATTAGACACTAAAAACCTACCGCTAAAGGTGGTTAGCTCTGCTGAGAGCAGCAAGTTGAAGCACCGCTTCATCGGACCCTTTGCGGTCCTGGCCAGACATGGCGCGGCGTATACCATTGACCTCCCAAAGTCAATGGCGACGCACCCGACGTTCTACGTGGGGCGTCTTAAGCGGTATCACGATCCGCTGGGTCTTCCTTCTCGGACGGAGGAAGACCAAGGTGAGAACTCACCTCCTCGAAACGAGGCTGAGTCCTCTGGACAACCGGAGTTGCCGGTGTCGGAGTCTGTGAGTGATAAACAGACTGGTATCCACGCGAGTCATACGACGGGTATGACGGTACCGAATGGGAAGAGCTTGGGTAAGAACTATACCCATAAGCCGAGTGGTACGAGTACCCCTGCGGCTCATAAGAGGGCATCCGACCATGCACCTCATGGCTTAGAACGTCTAAGCCTCGACGGAGCTCCTTCACGGCGGCAGCCGGAGCTCGGCGGTCAACGCGCCCATGGAGCTCATGAGTCTCACGACCAAGAGCGTCCAAGTCTTGGCGAAGGACCTCAAGGGTCCACGGCTTGCCAGCCTGAGAGGCAGTCTGACCACCAGGTCCAAGCCCAAGGGCTATCTCGATCGCGTAAACACGATCTCGAAGCTGACGGACCTCGTCGCTTAATAGGGACCCCACAGAGTCCCGACCCGAAGATGAGGGTCCAGAAGGATACGGCTGAGAAGGAGCCTCGTACTCAAACGCGTGCGAGAGCTCCTCCTGCCCTCCTTGACCTGAACGGCGAGCTCCACAATCATGTGGAGCGGGTCGTCCAGGAGCGGCGGCGCTCTGGAAGCGCCAGCTGCTTGTGAAGTGGCGGGGTTACCCCTCGTCACAGAACTCGTGGGAGCCGGAAGACCGGCTCCGGGTTGACTGCCCGAAGGCTGTTGAGATTTGGGATCAACAGCCGGGGCGTAAGTAGTCCGCGGCTTCTTAGCCGCCTTACGGTGTACGGTCCCTGGGTTGACGGAACCGTACCCGCGCTCATCTTGAGCGCTGGACTTAGACTGCTGTCTAAGTTCCTCCATGACGGAGTGGAGTTGCCGCTTAGCAATTAAGTGGGCAAACTCAATGCGAAGATCGCGCTGGTCCAAAACATAGGACAGCAGACGATCTTCTCGGAGTTCTTTTAACTCCTGAACTGTGAAGTTCTTCAGAGAAACCTATCTCCAGAACAGGTCTTCTGTCTAGGTCTGGGTTGTGGTGTTCTCGGGCTGTACCCAAGGGCACCCCCACACGGGGAAGAGCCCACCACGGTCTTCCGGCTTCTTGCGGAGACTGGTGAATTCCTTAAGAGGAATTCGGTGTGGTGCAAGTAGCACACACCTAGCGGCCTCAATGTCATTGATAAAGAGTGGTTCGTCCTGAACCAAGGCACGCTCATAGGCGCCACGCGAAGTGCGCCCATGGTTTAGACCACGAGGGGCCTTGAGGTGCTCCAAGAACATGGGAGACCCAGACCCCGTATCCGGTGGGTAGTATCCGCGAGGATACACCGGCGTGGGAGGCACAGGAGTGCCTTGCAGATGAGCAGCTAGATAGCGCTCCTGCTGCTCATCGAGATCATTAGAAATCTCTCGGGGCTCGGAGACAGCCCCCTCCTCTTCCTCCTCGTCTGAGGAGTCGAACAGGGATTTGAATCCCTTTGCGATTGAAGGCTCTGACGTAGGAGAGCCAGGGGCTGCGCGCTTCTTAGCAGCAGCAGCACCCTCACCAGCCCGTTTTGTAGACGCTGCTTTCGCAGCTTGGGCTCGAGCCTTACCTTCGGTCAAGGTAAGGTTCTTGGCAGGCGAGCTCGTCGAAGCTGCCTTTGCCTCCGATGATTCGGTATAATCAACAGGAGCGTCCTGCGAAGGAGCGTCCTGTGCAGGAGCATCCTGTGAAGGAGCATCCTGAGAAGAAGGTGGATCCTTAGCGGATCCAGGAGAGTCCCCGTCAGACTCTGATCCCGTGATAATAGGGATGTGAAATTCCGGGGACTCTGACCCAGGACTATGGTCCCGATAGGCGAACCGAGGGTTCGGCCTATCGTCGGGTGAAAGGGAACGCGAGCGACTGCGTCGCGAACTCCCTTCTTGGCTGGCAGCAGCAGCGGTACGCTTGCTGCCTGCCTCGGAAGCCGCCTTGTGGACTTCCTTGCGCGGAGTGGCCTTGTCTTTTGACTTGGCCTTAGAAGTCTTCGACCTCGCGGTCTTAGACTTGGAAGGCGCCGAAGCGCCGCGGGTGCTTGCCTTCTTAGGCATCTTGGGAGGTTGGCGTGGGAACCTCCAGGTGTCTTGTACGCGTAAAAAGGCTGAATGAAAGTCTTAAAGCCACAACGGTGGCTCGTCGATGGGTATCGACAAGGACAGGAAAGAGAGCGGAGCTCTCTTTCCAGCTCCTCATTGGTTGGGGGTGTTTCCAACCTAAGTGGGGGAGGATGTAACGGGGTTACATGAAAGGGGTACCCCAGAAAGGGTACCGCCTTTAGAAGTAGATATACTTCTGTGAGTATCGGTTTTAGATACTCACTCGTGGGTGGTGTGAACCACACTGTGGTGTGGACCACACTACTGCCACGTAGGTTCGGTGGCTGAGGGCCAACCAATCGAATTTGACCTACCTTTTATATGCATAATTAGGATAAAGTATAGTTAATTAGGAGTTTGTATTACAGGCCAAATGGACCTAATTAACTATAAATAAATCAGTCTAAAATCTACTCTAAACTGGCTATTAAGTCCCCCTAAGACCAGGGACTAGTGAACTGCCGTTCACTTAGAGTTTGTATACTCTTAATAGCACGCTTCCTCAAGCAAGGTCAGTCACTATTAATCCATAATCTAGATCCTAATCTAGAACCTAATCTAGAGCTAATCTTGAGCTTTATCTTAGTCCTTAATAAGCTCCTATTTCGGATAGAATGCTCGCAGTCGTTAATAAGCCCCTAACGTTTAGTGTTTAAGCTAATTGTAGTCTTTAATAAGCTCCTAATACGGACCTCAAAGTCGCAGTAGTTAATAAACTCCTAATATCTTGTCTAACCTATCTATAGTCGGAAATAAGCCCTTAATTTATAGATTGCCTAATCTTTAGTCATTAATAAACTCCTAAAATGTATACAATCTGTCACTTTTATACCCGTTTTTACCCTGGTGGACGAGAGAAAATTCGTCGCAAAACCGTTTTTCAATACGGGGCAGTATACAAAGACCAAGTTGTTATTTACGGGGGCCGATGAATTCACCGGGGGTTTCGTCCACTCACTGACACCAAGTCGATTTTGGCGGATCCTGTAGTTTTTGGCATGCTTCTTATAGGAGAGCTAGTCACTATTAATCCGTTATCTAGATCCTAATCTAGAACCTAATCTAGAGTTAATTTTGAGTCTAATCCTAACTGTTAATAAGCTGCTATTTTGGACAGTAAGATCGAAGTCATTAATAAGCTCCTAATAGTTAATCTTGAGGCAGCTGGAGAATTTGACAAAGGTTGATACAAAAGTTGCCCGAAAGTTGCTGGAAGAGTTAAGGAGGTTGTTTCGTTTACCTCTTCACCTCCGTTGGATAGTACTGTCGTTGGACGTGAAACTTGTGGTTCGACGCCTTCAACACTGCTTGACTTCCCATCCTAGAAGCGTTCGTTTTGGTCCCATACAAAACTTAACACTTTGGACAGTCAATCTCGAGCTGAAACCATTGGTGGAGTTCTGTGTAAAGGCACTGTTCGCAGACACCTTCACCTTCATGATCACCAGGTGACGGTTTTTGTATACAGCGATTAATGGCGTCCGATCGAGCGCAATTAAGCCCCCGCTTTTGTCAAATATATACAAACGTTAAGTCAGTCGAATCGCACTTAAACGTAATTGCGTCCGATTTCGTCCGATTTGGCCGCTTATACGCCCCTTTTGTCGGCACGGTACTACCGGACGCAATTACGTTTAAGTGCGATTCGACTGACTTAACGTTTGTATACATTTGACAAAAGCGGGGGCTAAACGCATTTTTCAATCCCCATATCGCGTGTTGCCAAATGATCGCTCCGTTGACCGTAGCTGTAGCACTGACAAATCAAGTCATTTTGAGAGGTCCCAGATGCGCCGTTCACTTAGAGTTTGTATACTCTTAATAGCACGCTTCCTCTAAGCAAGGTGCTCGTGTGACCCCGTCACAGGGTGGTGCTCGTTCGTAACCGAGCCGAAGTGCAATTCGAAGAGAAGAAGTGTCACGGGGTATTGCACTGCGACCACACGAACAGCAATGCGCGCTACTGGGATCGAGACGTGAACGCGGCCATCAACATGGTCGAGTTGCTCAAGAGTGAGGTGCTAGGACGTGGACGCATGGAGGCATTCAGAAGGGGGTAGACAGAAAAAAACGTGGAGACGAGAAAGTCTCTCACCCAAGTCAGACTTGGATATTGCAGGGCAGGACGTGGACAGTTTATGGGAGCCCTGTAATACTCGGATAAGTATACAATATATTCAGTTCAGATAAGTATACAACATATTCAGTTCACTTCAGAAATTACAATGAACAAGGTGGCGATTCTGGTGACGGTGGCGCTGGTATTTACAGGCGTCTGGGCGCACACTGAGGCGGACGAGGCGACGCTCCGCATGAAGATAACCAAGAGAGGCGCAGCCGAGTGCGACGACAACTGCGAGCGTGATTTCATGCCCGTGTGCGGCACGGACGGTGTCACGTACGGCAACGACTGTCTGCTGGACTTTGCACACTGCGAGAACTCAACGATTACCAAAGCGTCCAAAGGCAAGTGCATCAAGAAACACTAAACATACACAACGCTTGTCTATTCTGAAGGGTCTTAGACAAAGACCGACGTGTGCGTGTGAACAATACATTTTTGTAGTGGAGATCGAGGCTTCTGTTGATATTCATGCGAGTACATACCATCGGATTGTCCGATATGGAGAGTGCGTGGTCGTAAACGGAGAATTTAGAAGGTGGTTTGGAGAGTTTGGCTCAAAACTATTACCAAAACTGATGCCTGTTGATGACACTCGTGCTTACGTCGATACGTCGAATACACGGGTGTATTCATTGACAACGCGTTCAATGTTACGCACGAATAGCCATGACTGTGGGTCTGGCATGCGATCCGTGATGTGGCAACATGTACGGATTCCGTCGACTCGTCATTGGAGTAACTTTGGAAGTATTACATGTTGTCCTGTCTGAAGCAACAGTTCCCGGCAAATACAACCTGTAAGTATAATTTGTACTTAAGGACTAATTTAGATTATGTAAGTTCACGCTTGATCTCTACCTAGTTTCTGTTGTGTGGGCAATCAACCACAGGACGCCACACAACACTCACTAGCTTGGGACTAGTGTCAGTTCGCTTTCAGTATTGAACAGCACAAGATCTCCAGTTAAAATAATACCAAGGGGAGAACGTGTGAAACATGAACAAGGTGATTATCGTGATTGTGGCACTGCTGCAAGTGACTGAACCTGAGCGAGAATTGGAACCACGGAACTGAAAAATGCCCGGTCCTTTGCTCGCACGAGCTGCTGGGCGCTTGCGGGTCAAATGGTGTTACCGACAATGAGTGTCTGTTTGAGGTCGCACAGTGCAAGAATCTGGTAATTAGGATGAAGTACAAGGACAAATGCCGACTATGAGTTACTCAATTCTCACTTCCCCGTTTGCGTGCAGTCAATAACATTACTATGACGTAGTTTGTTTTGATAATGCGGGAGAAAATAATTACATCTCATAGCTCACGATAACAATAAATACAAAGTACTGGTTGCATGAAATGATCTTCCCAGGTGTGGTTTTCCAACTACATGTAGTCGCCCTCATTATTTACAATTCAGCAACAAGTTGTTGCCAACAACATAGTTTACGAAGCATTCCTTCCTTCAACGATTAACGGGTCCACGCATAAAACGAGGCACATTGCTTACAGGATGCACAAGTTTGTATAATAAACGAATGCAACGAACTCTGAAAACTACCCCCCCAGTGGCTTACCACTAGAATCCCATAGAAGAACCATGTGCTTGCGTACTACCCTGTATTGACATTGATAAAGACATTGTATACAGTATTACGGAGCATAGAGTTATGTGGGGACTATTTCTACGACCGCAAATGCAGCGTTAGCGTTGTCATTCAGCAACTACTGTACAGAGACTCCAAACTTCATCTTACTGTGTCTCGTTAAGTTCTCCTTCCTACGTACAATATGGAATCCGTACATTAATCCAATTGTTTGCTGTGGGCCAATTGTCTTCGCTGGCAATCCCATCGCATGATGCTGGATGAGGATAGGACGCACCTGGCTCCCTCAGTCTGGTTTCCCCTTTGAACAGCACAAGCTAACTGCGCGACTTGTAGCAATGAACTTGAATACGCTGGTGACCCTCGCGGTTGTTGCGCTTCTGCAACTGACTGGTGCATCGGCAAGGATTGGCTCCCCCAAGATTGACCCCGACGACCGGTGCCCGACGCGCTGCACCCGTGACTTTCGGCCGATCTGCGGCACCGACGGAGTCACTTACCCGAATAAATGCCTGCTGAAGGTTGCGCGGTGCATTGATCCGTCCATCAAGAAGAAGCACAAGGGCAAGTGTAACGAGTAAAATATAGCAACCCTGCTGTGAAAACAAAATGCTAGCGAATTGTTGTACGAATTGGACTTCCTGGTTCTAAATGCAATTTGTTTTGATGTTGATGGTGTCAATTCCATCAGTTCACATCATGTTTTCATTTTCGCATTAAGCAGCAATTCAAGGTGAGGTCTGAGATGAATATTTTCAAGTTGGTGATTCTAGCGCCAATTGTTGCACGCCAATCACCTGCAGAAAGTGGCGCAGCGATAAGCGGCAGCGAAGACAAATGTCCGGTATTCTGCACACGCGAGTATTTGCCCGTTTGTGGTTCAAACAATGTCACCTACGCGAATAGCTGTCTGTTGAAAGTTGCGCAGTGCAAGGATCCGAGAATTACAAAGAAGGCGAATGGCACGTGCATGAAGTGAGAAATATAAGTAAACTGGGAAAACTTTCTCGATTCGTTTGCTAAAATGACAAGCTGCATCTTTTGCTATGGAAACACTTGCAATGTTTGTCGATTAGCGAAAATATCTAGTTCAATTTTAAGCTTTGTTTAACCAAATAAACGGTTCTAAACAGTTATGCTATTTGAAGTATTCTAAAATTTAGAACAGTTGCAACTTAAGAGGTCTGCGTTGCAACTTGACAACTTCATTGAGTTCGCAATCGTCGACGTGGCAGATAATGGCGAAGTTCGACTTCTTTCGGTGCGTTTGATCTTCGTTTCCACAGCCACGTGCTCGTCCAAACTTTGTGTGCTATTTCTCCCTCATCTTGCAATACTGACCATCTAACTCCCACCTCGTAACTCTGTCTCTAGACATGTGCCCGAGGATTTACAGGTGCACACGTACACTGGCAGCTTCTTCTCGTTGCTGTCCTTCGCCACCATGGGTTTATTACTGCTCAGCCATTGGGAAGCCTATCGCCATCAAAGCACCAAGACTACCGTCGTCATGGACGAGCATCAGGAGGATCGTCTACGTGTCAACTTTAACGTGAGTCTGCTCAATGTGCCCTGTGCCGTGGCTAGTGTGGATCTGGAGGACCACATGGGCCAGCGCTTCACCAACCTCACTCGCCACATCCGCCACTTCCGTCTGGCAGCCGACCGCTCCTCAAATCAACTCCAACGGCTGGATGAAGTGGTGATTGACAACCACGAGAAGGGAATTCCCGTCTGGGGAGGTGTCCATCGGGACACTCAAGGTGCCAGTGTCCACTACTCGACACCACTTACATCCAAGAATTTCGACGACTTTATGGCCAAGTATGAGCTTGTGTTGGTGAATTTCTACGCCCCTTGGTGTCCCTTTTGTCATCAACTTCACCCTGAGTGGGAACGTGCCGCGGCTCAATTACCTGATCACCCAGAGTACAGTGAGATGGTGCGGATGGCCTCGGTCGACTGCACGGACCCTGAAGCAGTGTGGCTCTGTCGTCGCGCACATATCCGCGCATTCCCGTCCATGCTCATCTACATGTACGGAAGTACATCCACCCGCTACATTTACAACGGACCACGTAAGACGGAGCACTTGCTGCAGTTCTTGGATCTGTTCTTCCGTCGTCTAGAGCCAGATGCTGATTTCGCTGAAGAGGTGAATGTCAACAATGACCGGCTCGGTCTGCCGCTTCCTGTACGAGTGGACAAGGA
This sequence comes from Phytophthora palmivora, assembly GCA_008079305.1. Taxonomy (NCBI): domain Eukaryota; phylum Oomycota; class Peronosporomycetes; order Peronosporales; family Peronosporaceae; genus Phytophthora; species Phytophthora palmivora. The sequence goes on along the minus strand of VOQZ01001042.1, from coordinate 21,923 downwards.
GAATCTAGATGGTATTGACTTCAAGAAGCGCCGTCCGTCTAGCACTTTGCAGACTGGCGCTGTTGAGGGATGTGAAATTTCGGGAAGTATCAGTGTCAATCGTGTTCCTGGTATGCTGGTCTTCACGGCACGCTCCGACGATCTGTCTTTCAATGCCCAGACTATCGATGTTTCCCATGTCGTGAATCACTTTTCGTTTGGGCAGGTGCGTCGTACGGAGAACCTGTTCGCGGGTGGTAGCGGTCTGCTAGCAGCTCCATCAAACAGGTATCCGTTGGATAAGAAGATCTACACCATCGAGACTGAAAACGTCACTGTGGCGCATTTCATGAATGTAAGTGACAGTGCCGAGTGGAGTAGGATGGAAGGTGCTACTACTGACTAGGTTTTGTGAATATGATTCAGGTGGTCGGTTTTGACAACCAGGACAACACCCGAAGGACGCATCTTCAGCAGCGGTCGTATGAGTTCTCCGCGACAACTACGCAGTATGAGGACAAGACCCCATCCGCACTCTTTACGTTTGACATATCACCCCTTGTGGTACAGATCACAACGGACAACATCCCGTTCTATCACTTCATCACTCATCTGTGCGCTGTGATTGGCGGTGTTTTCACCATTCTTGGTCTTGTAGACTCAGGTGTGTTCCACGCCATGAACTCCATCAAGAAAAAGCAGCAGCTTGGTAAGCTGTCGTAGAGAGTGGTAAGTTAGTTCACTTCAGATTCGCGGTGGATTTCTTACCCGTGCATATCTAATGCAGAAGATAAAAACAAAAGTAAAGCAAACAACACGAATCTATTTCGTTGTCCTAACAACCAATCTAACGATTCATCAGAATACGCCATTTACTTCGGTCTTTGGGCATCAAGGTAGTACTTGACAGCGTCGAGTTTTCGGAAATGCTGGGTGACTGTGAAGCCCCACACGTATATATTTCCAACGGCACAGCCCACAGAGATCAACATTAGCGGTAAGAACGGATACCTGGTGCCGATACGTGGAATGAACGGGAAAACAGCAGCTAGCAAGGTGAGACCTGCCAGTCCAGCCAAGAAAATTCGCTCGAAGAAAGACATCCGCACTGCCGTGATCTTGATATGCCGTTCCCTCAGCGAGTGCTTCAGTAGCGGAATCAGAACGACTTCCGCCAAAAGCGCATGACATGCACCAAGGAGAACTTTAGATCCCTGCTCAGCTGGTGTGAACAGAAGCGGGAAGAGCGAGATCGTTGCGACTCCCGACGCAAATCTGTATAAACGCATGCTGGCAACACTGTCTGCAGCCATCAGCGCCATAGGAAGCGTCACCTGAAGGATGGCCTTCTCGTGCACGTGGTAGCCCAACAGGAACGAGCACAACATGCAGTAGGCTAGCGCACTAGTAAAAAGCGATGAGTCCGGGTACTTCCAAATGCTCCGTAGCACAGGTGTCATCATGGCAAAAGTCAGTACTGCACACACCAGTGGCGATACAGTTGGTAATACTGCAAAGTTCGCCTCCTGTACAAGGCCTCCACTCATCAGCGCGACACCTTCAGAAGCAGTGGAGAACCCCACGATCACCAGTACCTTGTCGAGGAACGCGTAGAGCGCCCAGACATTGGGCGCCCAATAGGCATGACACAGTCCTCTCTGCACAGGGAACAACCGCGACAAAATCTGCTTCATACCGGCAACGGGGTCCTCGTGGTTCCACAGGATACTTCCAAACGCGAACGCGAAGACCACCAGCACCATCACTCCAAGCCGCACAAAGTTGACGAACGAGAACGTCACATTGCCGTCATGCATGTCTTGAATCGTTTCATGGACGTCAGTACTGGAGATCGATCTCTTCCGTTGCAACTTTCCTTTGGCATCTTCGTCACTGTCCGATTCGGAGTCCGGTTTCTTCACGTAGCAGTAGTGGCCGAGCAAATAGATAAAGTATAGCGGAGCTGCATACAGATAAATGTGCTTGAACATGAGCAGCACGGCATACAGCAGCGCGCCTTGTAGGTCCTGTTGGAGTCGGAACTTGGTGGCGGACAGGATGAGCAGACCCAACAGCATCCCGTTGTACTGGAAATGAATATGGTCCACATAGAGCAGCCCTGCATCCAGCACTGTAATGAGCATAATTGCCAGTCTCTTGGCCTTGGAGAAGGCCCACTCGGTCGTTGTGACCGTGGGCCAGGACGAGCAGTAGGCGTGTAGAGCGTAGAACAGTACTACGTCTGACACGATGACACTAAGGCGTTGGAAAAGTAGAATAGAGGGCGAAAACACGGGCGTAGAGCTCAGTATCAACATGGATTTGTCAATTGCAGCAGCTGCGAAGCTCAGAGCGTACTCGAAGTACGCGAAGAAGGGTGGGTAGTCCAATGTCCATTCACTAGTGTCTTCGTGGTACCAGAGATGACGGGGGAGCTCATGTGTGAGACTCAGCCAATTGCGATGCACCTCAAAGTCAGTACTTGTGTAGGACGGGAGTAGTAGCAGCTTTAGCGCCACGGAGAAGAGGAAAAGCGCCACGAGGGACGCGTCCAGCCGCTGCTTTTGACGTCGAAGAGCTGCTCGGGATTCCATGTTGTGTGATACACGTGTCTTGATTGGGCACTAAAGCGGGGGTCATCCAACGAGTGACGTTAGTTGAAGTTTGACATACATTCATCATGTGGCGGGACAATGCACAACATATTTTTTCTGATGCAAACTTATAGTCACTGCCTTACTTCGGATCTTCCACAGCTACTGCATCTTCGTCAAGATCAACTTCGACCTCGTTCAAGTCCATTGGAGTGGTCACTGCAGCAGACGGAGCAATAATCTGCACGCTGCCATGTCGGGTAAATTTCGGAGGTGCGGAGGCGTTCGGGACGGTCATAAGGTCTGGATCGGACACGGGCGAGTTGAGGCCATCCATTTCTGCTATCTCGTCGTCATCTTCCACAGAGGCAGCTACACCACCGCCGGACGCCGCTGCAGTGGCATTGCTTGGTAGTGTTAACCCGCGCAATGCACCAATTGCACTAAGCGCTTTGATTTTCTTTCGCGCGCGTTTCCACTTAGCGTGAACGGTAAGTTTCGCATTGATGCGGAAGCCTTCCATGAACTCGTTGATGTTGATTTCGTTATCGTGGCTAAAGTCCATCATGCGCATGTAATCCATGCCATTGGTACTGAACGGCTTCGTTCCAGGAGGCAAGTGTTCGTTCAGCAATTTAATGCCATTCTCCAGCTCGTCCACAGAGATGGTACCATTGCCGTCACGATCCAGTACACGAAACAGCGCCTCGAGGCGTGAGCGATGACGATATAGAGAGTTGAAAGCGCTGCGCTGCTTTTCACGCTCTGGATCAACATTTTCTTCTGACTCAGTGCGTCTTACGGCTCCTTCCGCATTGTATCGATCCAAGAAATCGTAGTACGGCACTAAACCTTCTTCATCTAGAGCAGTCAACAACGGTTGCAATGCATTCCAGTCCAATGACAGGTCCAGTACGTCCTCCATGATAGTACCCCACGTCTGAACGTTGAGTTTGCCCGATTTCTGATCGTCAAAGTGTTCAAATTCCGCTACCAAGTCAGAGCGGTACTGTACAATAAGCGAGAAGAGTGCATCCAGGTTAGACACGGCCATGTCGCGACTCTCAGCACTTGCCATGTACTGGAAAAAAGCGGGTTTGTCTTTGCCAGAGGGGACACGCATGAAGCATCCAAGGTTATTAGCCTTGCCGCAATAGTTGGACGCAGAGAACAACGTAACCAGCATGCCCTTCTCCTTGTACGGCCAGTCGAAACCTCGCGGTACGCACTCATGTGAACGAACCACCAGTGCAAGTTTGTTCTTGGTCATGAACTTTTGCACGATATCGGGTCCATATATTGTACCAGCACCACGCTTGTTCTCTTCGTAGCCCTTGGTTGCCTTAGGGTCACTCCACAGCAAGTCACGGATGATCTGCATCTTGCGGTGAGGTTCACGATCCTTCCGGCTCTTCGGTTTGGTGCGATACCGCGTGAGGTCGTATCCAGAGCGATCGAGAGTGTTAAATTCCTTGACCAAAATGTTCTCACGAGGAACACCACCATGAACCACGAGCACACGATCGTCAATGAGCGTGGCAAGAGGCAGATAGCGAAAGCTCTCACAGAAGAGGTCATACACGAATCGGTCGTACTTAACCTCACACTCCTTCATGAATCCAAACACTTGTGTGATCGAGTTCTCTTCGTGGTTACCGCGATTCATCATGACGTGACGTGGGTACAGCAACTTAAACAAGTAAATGATAATGGCAATCTCCACCCCACGGTCGCCACGATCCACAAAGTCACCATTGAACAAATACGGGTTACTTTCAGATGGCAGGCCATTCTCTCGGAGAATTAGCAGTAAATCGTCCAGTTGTCCGTGCAAGTCTCCAATAATGGTAATGTGATTGGCAGGCGCAATGTGGAACTCCACCATGGTCGGGTCCTTCCGGAATAGAGTCATGGCTTCGTTAATCACACGCACTACCACGTTACGTGGGATCTTGCGGCCGTTACGACACGAGTCGATGAGGTCTTCTACGTTCTTGAGCGTGATGACGTCGTCCAGCTCATCTCCCTGTACGTACATATTGGCAATGTCGATGTTGCCCATTTCCTGTTGCGACACGGGATGAGGTTGTGGTGGCTTTTGCTTGCCATCGTCCAGTCCGGGGATATAATTCACCAGAGCATCAAGAAACAGCGAAAGTTCCAGCTAAAGTTGCAGTAATTACACACAACAAGTTACAATGCAGCATCACGGCAACAAAAACATTGGAAAACTCACCACTTCCGCCTCTTCTCGGTTCTCGAGGTCGTTGAAGAGCTTCCAATTGGATATAATTTGGTCCTCAGTGGGCGTTGATGCTGTTGAAGATGAAGGAGACGGAGGCGGGGGCGGCTGCTCTTGGGGTGGGGGCGGGGCTGACATCACAGAAGAATGAATTCCCTAATCTCTGCTGCAACTTAAGAGCAACGTACCTGCTCGTTGCTCGCTAGCTGTAGGCTGAGACGACTTACTATTGCTGCACATAGAAATATATCAGCGTTCAAGACCGTGAGGAACGTTGGGAAGCTGCGTACCCAGTGCCGCTCTTGCGTCTCGGGTACTTGGGCGCCAGGCGCGTGGGGATCGGTGCGTCTCTGCTGGATCCCTGCTCGGAGGAGGGTTTGTTGCCCATGATGCGCTCGGGAGCGAAGAGGAGCCGAGCCTTGAGGCGGGAGAAGCCAAATGCGTACCTGCTTAACGTCTGACTCGGTACCAGCGAGATTATGTCGAATCAGATGTCGCATATGGAGTAGATTGTAACCAATGATAATCAAGGACGCGTGCTCAATTGGTCTAGGCCAAAATACTAGTAATAACCAAACCCAAATAGTCCGGATTAGTCGAACCCAAATTCAAATGCAACTTGACCTCTTCAACATCCTCCTCCAATACTACCAGTCTTCCTTTGACGACCTGTACATATCGCTGATATCGCTTAGTCCGAGAGCGTCTGGAATGCCTGCTCCACCTCTTCATCCAGGCCGCTGAAGAATGCCTTGAGCTCGGCTTCCGGCTGCTTGGGCAACTGGAACTTGGTCTGGATGATCTTCTGAAGCACTGGGTTCATGGACGTCTTGATCTGTGCCCATGTGACCTTGGCGTCGGGTGGTGAGTCAGCAATGGCCTTCTGGCTGAGGTTGTAGAACAGGATGATCGATCGTAGCATACCCACACTCTTCACCAACGGACAGGTAAAGTCGTATTCCGAGAAAGCATTTTGCTGCAGGAAATCCTCACGGATGATCTTGGCGACCTCCATGATCACCTTCTGATCCTCCGACAACGACTCCTTGCCAACCAACTGCACGATTTCCGTCAGGTTGTCCTCCTTCTGCAGGATCTCCTGACATTTCGTACGCAGCGTCGAGTACTCTGGGTCAATCTTGTTAAAGAACGGCTCCAGCACACGCATGTACTTGGTGTAACTGATTAACCAATTCACAGACGGGAAATGCTTGCGTTGAGCAAGCTTCTTGTCCAGACCCCAGAAGACCTGCACAATGCTCAGAGTAGCTGCCGTCACAGGGTCCGAGAAATCACCACCTGGAGGCGAAACAGCACCAACGACAGTAACGCTACCCTCACGCTTCGGGCTACCCAGACACGCCACGCGCCCAGCACGCTCATAGAACGCAGCAAGACGAGCACCAAGGTAAGCAGGGTAGCCGCTATCAGCAGGCATTTCACCCAGACGACCAGAAATTTCACGCAGTGCCTCAGCCCAACGACTTGTGGAGTCAGCCATCATCGACACGTTCATGCCCTGGTCACGGAAGTACTCAGCCAGCGTGATACCCGTGTAAATAGAAGCCTCACGTGCAGCCACAGGCATGTTACTGGTGTTTGCAACCAGGGTTGTACGCTTCATGATTGGGACTTCACGGTCGTTGATAGTCATCGTGAGCTCAGGGAAATCGTTCAGCACTTCAGCCATCTCGTTACCACGCTCACCGCAGCCCACGTACACAATTGCGTCCGAGTTGGAGTGTTTAGACAGCGCCTGGGAAATGACCGTCTTGCCGCATCCAAAAGCACCAGGCACAGCGCACGTTCCACCGAGCACGGACGGGAATAGTGCATCAATGATACGTTGACCAGTAGTCAGTGCCACATTACCAGCCAACTTCTCAGCCACCGGACGCGGCTTCCGCACAGGCCACATGTGCGAGAGGCCGAGTTTGTGCGTGACACCAGTCGTGTCATCACGCACCTCCAGCACCGTGTCCTTTGTGGTAAACTGCTCGTTATTGTCAGTTCCAGCGCCATAGATCTTGACGACAGTACCGAAGACATTGGGCGGACACATGATCTTGTGCGAGTGCAAGATGTCGTTCTCATGCACGAGTCCAAAGATGTCACCGCCAGAGATGGGGTCTCCCTCTCGGAAGTTCACGGGCTTGTAGCGCCACTTCTTCTCGGCGTTTAGGGACACAACATCCACACCTCGAGGGATGTACACGTCCTTGGCGAGGTCGCTAATAGCGTGCAGCGGGCGCTGGATACCGTCGAAGATATTGTCCACAATACCAGGACCTAGCTCCACAGACAGTGGCTGCTTGCGGCGCTCCACGGGGTCGCCCACAGTCAGGCCAGACGTGTCTTCGTACACTTGGATGGACGCGTTGGTGTTCTCGAGCTTGATGATCTCGCCCACGAGTTTGTCGTGGCCCACACGCACCTGCAGTGACGTATTGTTGGTTAGTACTCTTGTTTTAACGCTCTGAGAGCTCATTGGCCGCCTACCAGCTCGTACATGGCAGCACCATGCATGTTCTCAGCAATCACCACTGGAAGAGTTACAACGTAAGAGCAGGTTTAAACATGGGAACGAGGGGGACGACGTACGGGGACCCGAGACCTTGTACACGTAGCCGAAGTTGGACTCCTTCTCATTGTCGCCGAACACGTGCGCCATGGCCCAAGAGATCTTCAATCGCCCCTTACTGTGCGATCTTTCACTTGCGTTTGCTATGTGAGCGGAAGGTGAGAGAGCACAACCAACTACGCTTCAAGCGGACAGCAGTATAGCACGTTGTATCGAAAAGTCGGGGTGAAACAATACCAAGTGCACCATGTTTTGATCCAGTTGGCTGTCGAGATCTAATAGAACGTCGTTTCGATTGGCGCAAATTACTATACGTCTATTGGCTGAAAACCCGACTACTTTGGTTGGCATCAAGAGCTACGTCATTAGCGTATCACTAGGTTCGACGTCATGGCGGACCCCGTTGAGCAGGTCACAGCGTCTCTGGAGACTGCACAGCTGAGCCCCAAGGCTACGGAAGAGACCAACACTCCTGCATTCTCTTATGCAGCAGCTGCAGCTGCACCTGCGGCTCCTGCACCCGTCCAGAAGACCAACAAGAAGGTGTTGCATCTGGTCATCGACTCTGGAGCCATCATTAAAGGCACCAACCTGGCTGTACTAGCCGAGGTAAGTTGCGTGACAATATAGTAGAGTTAACAGCTATAAGTGGCTGAAATTGTGGCGGAAAACTCATCACGGGTCCTGCTTTGTTGTCGCTGTAGAATTTCTGGACAGTTCCCGATGTGCTGGACGAGATTCGAGACAAGAAGTCGCGCGCCATTTTGGAGCGACTCCCGTTCACTCTGCAGACCCGCGAGCCGTCGGCTGAAGCCATGAAAGCAGTGGTCAACTTCTCCCGCAAGACGGGTGACTTTACGTACCTTTCACTCACGGATCTTCGGGTCATGGCGCTGTCGTACCAGCTGGAGGTTGAAGCAAATGGTGCTGACCATCTACGCACTAGCCCTGAGCTTTCGCAGACTGTTACACGTGCTGCCAATGGCAAAATTGTGGGTGGATCACAGACTAACATCCCTTGCAAGTACTTCGGCACGGCCATGGGATGCAAGTACGGAGACGAGTGCAGGTTCACACACGACGAGGCGGCTGTTGCTAATGCTGAGGAAGGAGCTGAGGCACCGAAGAAGAAGGTCGATATTCCGTGCCGCTTCTTCAACACACCTGAGGGATGCAAGTACGGCGACGAATGCTCGTTTATTCACGAGAAGACGGAGGAAGCTGAACCAGTACAAGAAGATGAGGCTGCTGAGCCTGTTGTTGAGCACGAGATCAGTGAAGAGATTCGAAACGCTGATGTGAAATCACGCATTATGGGCGGATTCGCAGCGTCGAGTAACGCTGGTGCTGCTGAGGACGATGGCAAGAACTGGATTACTAGTGACAACTTTGCCAAGTTCACGGCTTCTCCGTTTGGTGACGGCAAGGGTCTCGAGGAGATTGCGTCACGATTGCCTGTGGCGTGTATCACTACGGATTTTTCGATGCAGAATGTGATGCTGCAGATCGGACTGCGTCTTCTGTCGACTGAGGGTATGATCATCAAGCGTGTCAAGCAATGGATCCTCCGTTGCATCGCTTGCTTCACGACATCCACGGAAATGGACCGCCTATTCTGCCCGAAGTGTGGAAACAGCACCATGGAGCGTGTCTCTTACAGTTTAGATCGCGATGGCCATATGACCTTTTACACACGAGCAAACCGCCCAACCAAGCTTTCAGGCACCAAGTTCTCACTGCCCAAGCCTAAGGGTGGTCGTAATGGTGACCTTCTGCTGCGTGAAGACCAGCTTCTGGTTGGTATCTGGGGCCAGCGTCAGCGCCAGCACAAGAAAGTCATGCAGAGCGCTTTCGGTGAGAACGTAGCACACGACCTCGGTGTCAAGGCCGAGAAGCAGACAGGAATTCAGGTGGGCTACGGCCGCATGAACCCCAACGCACAGAAGGGTCGTGAACGTCGTGGCAAGAAGAAGAAACGCAACTAAACTATCGTCCAAGCATTGCGCTCCCCTTCGGTTCGTAAGTTTTAGATATCACTGACAACATGTTGGAATTTATCGGATACCTGTGACCTATTTGTAGTTGTTCGTGGTAGCTTCAGACTAAAGTGTGTGGGAAGGACTGGAGCACGAGTTCTAAACTGAGCTGGACGCCTTCCTTCCAACAAGTCTGAACTATTCGTTTGTCATGCAGGGGTCTATTGAGACTGGATGGGGATCACGTGGGCGAGGTGAAGGGCAAAATGTGTCAGTGCTTGACTGTATTGCGACAGGTGCGCGTATTAACTCTCCACGCAGTCGGGAAGCATGTCGTCGAATGGGTATCAAGCCGAAAGAATTGCTCCCAAAGGCGGTGGTAGAGTTCCTGGACAAAGGAGTCAATCGAAAATACTCTTTAGTGGAAAAGGAGGCGGCTGTACTACGTCACGAGCATTTCGAGCAGCTTCGACAACAGAAGTTGGAGACTGTTCGTGCTGAGCGGGAGGCTATCATCAACGGATTAGGACCTGCACCACCGTCCACAGCGCTACTCGCTGTACCAGGAAATGCTACATCACCGACGGGTAGGCCTGATAGTCCTATATTACAGCAAGTGGCTCCAGGTTTTCCGCCGCGGAGGGCTCAGTCTGCACGACGTTGGTACAGGTCGGACGGAAGTCCAGAAGCGTTGGCTGACTCGACATTGCTGCAGCTAGAGGAACGACGGCTAGCCCGTATGAAGCTACGACAGCAGAGGGATATTCAAAATGCCATTGAAATGGAAGCCAAGGCCGCTCGACTTCAGCAAGAAAACGCTCGACGTGCAGCCGAAGAAGCTAAAAGGCAAGACGATCAACAACGCAAAATACGAGCAAGACGAATGCAGTTGACGGCAGCTAAGCATGAAAAAGAGCTTGCCAAGAAACGAGATGAAGATAAAGCGGCATTGGAACGAAAAGCTAAACGGCGAGCTGATGCCGAGCGTGAGAAATTACTAGCTGAGGAAGCCAATGAGAAGGCTCGCATTTGTGCGCTAGAAGCTGCTCAGCGAGAACTGGAGCGTCAGCAAAATGCTGATGCATGGCGGGCACAAACAGATGAACTGCTTAGGCAGCAAGAAGAAGTGGTTGAAGCAAACCGAAGGCGAATGTTGGAAAAAGAACGTCAAGTAGCTTTGAAAATGGAAAATGCGAACAAGCGGCGACATCAGGAAGCCCTGGAGCGTCGAGAGAGAGCAAATGCACGAATCCAAAACGTCACTTATCAGAATGAGATGGCAATTGCGCGTAAAAAGCAAGAGGTGACAGACAAGCAAGCTGCAGCTGCCGAACGAGCACGAGAAACTCAACGAAAAACAATGAATGATCTCAAGGAACGCGCTGCAAAAACCAAGCAAGAGGAATTAGTACGTCAAAAACGCCTTGAAGCCGCGCAGTCTCTACGACAAAAGCATGTAAGCGAACTATTGGCAAAGCGCGACCAGCTTGAAGCAAAGATGGAAATCACACAGCAAGAACGAGAGAAGGCACGATTGCTTGCACAAGTTGAGCACCAATTGGAGGTTACCCAAAAGGAGCAGAACGTTGCAAGAATTCAGCGCATGGAGGCATATGCACGTGAACAACTAGTTCGTCGGATCGCATCAGCGGATGCACGATCAATGGCAGTGAAGGAACGAAAGCAGGCACTATTGCAGGCACGGCAACAAGTATCTATGGAGGCGATGATCCGACGCCATCGGCTTGCTGAAGCCGTCGAGAAGCTACGGACATCATCTACCAAGTGGGACAAGATCGAGGAATCTTTGTACGATCTCTAGTTGTGCGATAGTTGTTAGTGGCCTTACATTGACTTCTGTCTGTCTCTTTGTGTTCACATAGAAATCAGGACGCGCACTCTTCGCGACAGGCACCTTTGCTGGCACAACAACAACCAAAAAGTAGTAATGTGGATTGGTAGAACTTCTAAACGACAGACTAGAACTATAATTTAAATACACCCCCTACGTTGTTGACTGATTATTGAAAGTAGTGTTTCCTTTGATGTGTGAATAAGTTTCTAAGCAAATGGGTTTCTCAAAAATCTTTATGTACATCGTGGTACTGTACGAGGGTGTGTGTTTGATCAGTCAAGCTCGATAACGTTGGGCTCTCTCGTCGTTGTGCTGTGCCCATCCTCACCTGCAGTGGCCTGGATCAACCTCACTGGTGAAACTCTGGTGGAGTATTGCAACTGCTCATTAGCACTGTCCTCGCTGTCGGACACGGTCAAGTCTACAATAGCAGGCGCAGCAGGATTTGCCCCATTGCTAGCCGCAATGTTATCTTGGTCACTCCGATGGTCTTCAGTTCGTTTAAGCTGACCATCCCTTGGAATAAGTTGTTGTGACGGCGAAATTTGAAAAAGTGCTTGGATGTCGCCAACGAGGAAATATCCGTCCTTATCTCCGTCTGCTGAGAAAATGGCGGGAGCTGAACATGGAAATCCAAGCATTGGCCAGCCAGCCCCTTTATCATCTGTATGTTCCTTTTTCTGCTTTTTGTTGCTGTCGCTCTCAGTTCTCAATTGTGGTATAGCCTTGTTTCCTGCACGTGGAGGAGGCTTCGTATCTCCACGATCCGCTTTACTGTTGGTATCATCATCGTTAACTGTAGGAAAAAAAGTTTCACGCTTGGTGCTGACTTCATGTCTTTGTCCTTCTTCTTCTGCTTTTCTGCTCGAGCGAGCTCCCTCTCTTTCTTTTTCGCTTGCTTTGCTGTAAATTCGGCAGGCTCTTTGATTTTAGTGTACCTCCCACCACAACCGCGCTCGTGGTCAGCCCACCAGCGGTCCGTTGGTCCAGGAGCCCGGTTCATCGCCCTTTTCACGAGCCCAAAGTATGGTGCAGTACGTCGGCACAGACCCTACAAGACGACAATGCTGAACTTTGATCCACAAAATTTTCATCAAATAAACTCACGCTACACTGCCACACGTGCTGGCGGTACGAGTCCACTTCGTCGTGAAAAGTGTGAAAGACAGTGATCTTCGTCTTCGCTGCTTCATTTATCCGATTCATATGTGCTTGGAACAATGGGCCGTGGTCTTCGTGGTCGCGAACAGGTGTCGCCACGAATACGTACGCATGGATCATCTCGTGCTGTTAAGAAATTTCAGTCAGCACCGAATCGTTCTTTCCACAACACATACTTCCATTTACCAGTAAAGTGTTGACCATATCACTCCGTGGGCGAAGCTTCAGCAACGGTTCACTGAAAATATATGAAGGTCAGAATTCAAACAACTAGTCCTCATCACGATGTCTTCATACCTCAATCGAATCGAACAAAAGCCGCTTCGAGGCTGGAAACTGCACATCCAGCGCTGTAGCATAGTCCAATTTAATAATAAGATTAGATAATGAAATGCTGGTTTGATTGACGAACCAGAGCGTCATGCGCTTGCTCCACTTGACTTCGCAACCTGCTAAGCGGCCTTCAAAGAACATGCGGTTGTATTCCTGTAAAAAACCAGTTTACTATTTAATATTCTAAAGAATTTATTACGCTAAATGGGTCTGAAACGTACCAGGAAAAGCGAGTGCAGGTCTGGGTTGGGGTCTGGGACGGGTCAAAGTGCCATTATTCCGCTTAGAAAGCGGTTTGAACCCAAAGAAGCGGCAACTTAGATGGAGGAAACAGTACCTACCTAGATATTCATTCTCTGGAGCCAACAGATCGCACTGTTGCGTGGCCAACGAGTCTCCTCGAGCGGTAGCGACAGCACTTGCCTTGGTTGTCATTTTGTCCATGATGTCACTAAACTGTCACTAATCACAAAACACGAAAAATAACAAGTTGAAGTGGTCAAGTGTAGACGAAAATGGTTCAGTAAACGTATCAATTGTTGCCTTTTCGTCTACGTCTAGCGAATCTGCTTTTCGATGACGAGTGCTTTCATCTCGGACAAGTAGAGTGGGTTCACACCAGCTTCGACAAGCTCACCAACTTCCTCCATACGAATTCGCTCTAGTTTTTCCAACTCTCTTGCAAATTCTTCCTTGAGTGCTTGACCCTCCTCTTGTTTCTTGATGAACGTGAGCTTCTTCAAACGCTCCTTCTCTTCGATTTGCGACTGCAGAGCACGACGATGGGCCATACTTGCCAATTTGCGCTTCTCCTCTTCTGCCTTGACACGGGCTTTGTCCGACTCGACTTGAACCATGATCGAGTCGTATTCGCGCTGCTGTAATGTTGCTTCTTTCACGCGAGCTCGCTCACGATGCATCGCCTGGTCATTACGAGCGCGACGCAGCTCGTCCATCTCCTCTTTGTGCTTCCTCGCCTGAGCCAAATCTGCTTCGCGTGCCTGTCGTTCACGGGCTTCAGCAGCGCGTTTCGCGCGCAGTTCATCCAGCTCTGCTTTTTCGTTTGCCATCTTCTCTTGCATCGACCGCAGCTTAGCACAGCGCAGCTCTGCTTCGTGACGTCGTTCTGCTTCTTCTTCCTCTCGACGCTTGAGGTCCTCTGCTTTCTTCATTTGATATGCAAGCACTTGGTCGTCCTCTTCCTTTATCTTGCGCAGCACCTCTTGCTTTCGCATCAAAGTATCGTCATTGAACTTTTTGATCTCTTCCATTGAGCGTTGTGCACGTAAAGCCTTAGCCTTTTCTTTTTCGGAATCTTCTTCCTGTTGGCGTTGAATTTTCGCCAGCATGTTTGCGCTTCCTGGGCGACGATCTCACTTTCCTTCTGACGCTGACGACGGCGATCCTCGATTTGATCTTCCAGCACTTTACGGTCAGCAAACCGCTTCTGCTTCTTGACTTCGTCACGGTGCTCTTGTCTCTTGAGACTTTCAAGTCGCTCGATCTCCATCAATGTATTCATCTTTTCATCGTATACGTGGTGTTCTTCCTCCAGTTCTTTCTTGACTTTGAGCTGCTGGTCACGGATCGTGAAAGCTTGTGCACGAGTACCGAGTGTCTTCATCAACTTTACACTGTCGTGCATCTGATCCTTTAGTACTTGAGCACGACGACGAATTTCATGCTTCTCAGCGGAGAAAATCTGTTCGATTTCACTCTTAGGTGCTCGCCGAGCTGCCTCCTCACTGAGTTTGAGCATGTGCTCCTTCCGAGCCTTTGACGTTAGTCGCTGCTGCTCTTGGTCAGCCTCACGTTGGGCTTCCAGCGCCTCTATTTCGGCAGGGGTCAGGATTGTGGTCTCTGCTTTGATACGTTCAAGCTCGTCTTCAGGAACTACTACAACTTGGGTCTTTGTTGCTATTCTCTTGCCTGTTCGTTTACTAATGTGACTACCAAACGATGTCTTGCCTTCGTGCTCGCCCCCTTCTTGGTTCGATGAAGAGGTTAAATGGGTACCAACAATGTCCCTGTGTAAAACAGCCTCATTCATCGTCAGAAATTACATGAGAGATATTTAAATCCAAGTGAACTCTACCTTCCAGCTTGAAGCGTGCGGTCTTTCTTGCGGTTCTTAAGCAATTGGTTCTTTTCACCAAATAGTGTGTCATCCACCTGATGAGTATGTGCTACACGGCGGTAGCGTCGAGATCCACCACAACTACGACACACATTGTTGGACGAGGTCGTTCGCGCGCTCAAACTCATACTTGAAGTCACTGTTTTCCAAGTCGCAAAGGTTCTATGTGGCAATGCGGATGTCAAGTATAAATACGCCACTGCATCAAGCTTTTCTCCCCAATCTCTCCGCTATAAACAGCACCATGCATGCAGCGTAGTAGAAGTCCTGAAAACCAAAAATCACCGAAATAGATGTCACAAGCACCAGCAAAGCTCACCTGAATCAACTCTACACATCATCCACCAGACACAAGAACTCGAACAACACCACATCTTGCGACAACCAACTCCATTTACTGTAGTTTCCACTTCATCCTCTGGAGCTATGGATCCAGTGACCAACCTACAGTGCTGATAGCTTGATGGCCTGCTGCAGCGTGAACGTCTGTCCGGCAGGGAGCTTCTGCTGCTCACTGACGCGACCAGGCTCGACACAGAGCATCGTAGGGTATTCATCATCTCCGAAGTCGCCCATGCCCTTGGCCTTGTCTATCCAGGGGTTCCACACCACGACATCACTTTGCTGCGCCGTCTGCGTAGCGCCGCTCTTGATGAAAGCCTCTTTCTCCACAGTCACGACCTGCTCCTTGCCGTCCGCGCGCTTGATGCGGACCACCACTGGTGACGGGGCGTTAGCATAGACACTGTCCGTCTCCTGAGCGAAGCCCAGCACATCTCTCTCTTCAGTCTTCTCCACTGCTGCGACCTTGTCGTGGTATGTGAGACCCTTCAGTCCTTCCACCACAACTCCTCCATCACGGACGTCATCAGCCGACAAGTACGTGTGCAGCAGCGCCTGGAAGGCAATCTCACCCTCCGACTTGTTCTGGATGTGAATAGCCGTAGCCAGTGCATTGGCGAACAGCTTGACCTCGTACACAAGCCCGAAGTCGTGGGGGTACATGGCTTTCATGGCATCCGACACCTCGAGCGTGAAGGTGGCGACTGTGGGGCTGTTGTCGTCACCCACCGTCTGGTCCAATTGGATCAGCTTCCAGTTGTTCACGCGAGCGAAACCGTGGTTGGGGAACCCCTCAGCAGCGCCGAAAACTGGGAAAACGAGCGGGATTCCGCCGCGGATGGGCTTGCTACCGTCTAGTAGCGCCTGCTTGGACACGAACAACACGTTGCGCTCGGGTTCCTGTGCCGCGTAGAAGGCCGTGACTGTCGCACCGTATAGATGCACTTCAGCACGGGAGCCTGACGGGTGATGCAGCTCAATAACCGACTTCTTCGCACTCATTTCGGGGTCTCGCTTGTTGACAACTTGGCGACTTCGGATCTGCTGACGTAGCTGAAGATATCTTTCAGTATGTGTTACGATTGGTTGAAATGAATTTCGACAAATGAAAGAGAAGAGTCGAATTAAGTTAACGTGAGATCTGATAAATCTGCACGTGGTCATTGATGGCGTTCATGGCCTTGGGCGGCTGCAGTATACGGCGGTGGCTCGTTTTGTTACTGGCGTTGGGTTTACTGTCCATTGGGTTACTGTCGTACCGCATGTCATCGCTGATTTCGTTGTCTATGCGAACGTTTAAGCGGAATCCGCGAATTCGGACTGCTCCACCCACTTACATGTTGGTACGAGCCATCGGAAATGCATTGCCACCTCGACATGACCCCGCGCGGGCGTTGCAAAACCTCCGATTTACTTTGGAGCACGAGCAGCTAGAGGATGAAGAGATGGCGACCCATTGGGTACTCAACCGATTGGCGGATGAACAAGTTGCTCGACAGTTCCGAGAATTGTTGACAGAGTTCGGTGCAGAGTTCACGGAGCTCCCGTTGGAGTTGGAGACATATGCACAAGCCCCATTTCATGTGATTGTCGAGGACCGTGGAATAGATCAGGTGCATCTTGAAGTGACGAGTGAGGATCAGTGGACCAAGAATCAGAACATCAATGCGATTTACGGTAGCAAGAACCGATATGCGTTGGGTATCAATGTCGCGCGGAATCTCATGTTGGACATTGCAAATAACAGTGGGGCGAGATGGTTGCTACCGTGGGATCAGACCTGCTTTCTTACTCGCGAAGCTTGGGAGCAAATTAAACATGATTTAGACCACGCATCTCCGGATCAAAAGTACTTCCTGACGTTCATGGACCGCCTGAAGGAGAAGAATGAAGTTATTTTCTCGTCCAACTTTAAGCCGAACCCATGGGAAGAACCACAGATTATATTTCGGAATGACAGTATTGAGCGGTTTGATGAACGTCTACGATACGGACAGCGAGACAAAGCTGCACTACTTGTCAGGCTGCAGGTATCAGGCATTTGGGACGGATGGGGTTGGAGCTCGTGGAACGGCGGCACACTTATGCTAACATGTCCAAGGACGTCGGTGGATCTGATGCAGTGTCTACAACAGGCTACGTGCTGCGTTTGTACTCTGGTTTGGTATCTGATGTGGAGGAGAACAGTGCTTCGGCAGGCTTTTGGCGCGAAATACGACGCGCGAAAGGTGTGATTGCGCTATTAGATAAACTCGAGGAACGGGTAATGCGAGAGTTCTATGATTACCACTCAAGCAACCTTCTTGTGTATGATGAGGCCCAATTACTGAAGTTCAAGGAGCAGATTGACGCAAATGAAGGAAATGAACTGGTATCATCACTAGTTGACGACGCTGATCGCGCTATGCAAGTGTCGAAACCATGGACTGTTACGAGTAACGAAGCTCTGGACCCCGAACGTGACCCTCAGGTGTTCTCAAACTTTTACGATCATAAAGAGGAGGCACTCAATGACGGTGACATGATCCGAGAAATGGCTTACAATACCACAGCGCTGGCCTTGGCTTGGCGACTTACAGGCAATGATCGGTATGCGAAACAAGCAACGGCATTCTTGAATACCTGGTGTGCAGATACGACGACTGTTATGCGAGCCACGATCGAATACGCAGATATGTCGTACCAAAAGCTCCTAACGAGTAAAGACAAATCAATTCGAGGTTCGCTTCTGGGGATACGCCACACATCCGTAGTCCCCATGCTACTCGATGCTATTCGGTTGCTCAACAGTACCAACTTGAACACCTCCAATGGAGGAATACTTCCCCGTGAAATAGGGGACAAAATCACTCTGTGGACATCAGAGTTGTTTGATAGTCTCCAATCGTCTTATGCCCGGAATACATATCGCTGGTCACCAGGACTTTTTGCTCTGTTGTACGACGTGCAGGTAGCCGCATTGGCGGCATTTCTAGATGACCCCAAATCGCTAAAATTTACGCTTGGAACAATGCAAGGTCGTCTCATGACGATGATGTCTAGTGAGGAAAAGCTGTTGATTCCAACGGGAGTTGCAACTAAGCCGTACACTCTGCTGATGCTTGCAACATGGGGCTTTGCTATAGACATCGTTCAGCAATTTGGGTTGGCCCCACACCTTTTCCAATTTGATCTTACGCGAAATCGTCGTGAGGAACGCGTGAACGAAGAAGGTGGATTACTTTGTCGTTTTGTTGGGCATACAGTTCCTTGTTGTCAAGCGGAGTCCACAAATGCAAACTCGGGGCACGAATGCGTGACTGCTGTTCAAAGTGCAGATGAAGACCAGTTGTACGTTTACACACACATTGTTCGCCAAGCTGTCGAGCACTGCCCCATTTTGCAGAAACGACCACCGTGCGCGTCACTTGCTCGCGTCCAACCCAATCTAACAGCCCTTTCGGCTCATAGACTGAGTCAGTACTTGCTACCACCGTATTCTTTCCTGCTGAAGGGAACGTGATCATCACTTGATGGTCAAAACGACAATATTGAATGATGGCAAAGCCCATGCAATTTGCATGGGCTTTGCCATCGACTCATACCTACGTCGTGTTCTCATCAGTTTTATCTCTCGTCGCTAGCACTGAGGGTGCTGCCACCGCTGGTAATTTCATCCCGGGCAAGACTTCGAGTGATTTCAACCCCATCGTCGAAGACCACAGATTCTTGAGAACTCACGAAACCGCAATAACAGAAGAACGAGGTCTACCAAAGGCATCGAGACTCAAAGAGAAACTTTTCAAACTACAATTGAAGATTGCGATGCCAAGCATCAAGAAGGTGTTGACGAACGTGATTGAAGGCATCTTTAAGTAGTTGTACTCGCTATGACTTGCACTAGAATGCGCAGCTTTTGAACTTCTCTAGAAGGCATCACAGTGGCAAATGTTTTGTGTTGTTATACGAGCAAGCATTTCCGAACTGTGTAAGTCCAAGCCAACAACCACTGTCGTCAGGTTAACATGCAAACACAAATAAAGGTCCTGGTTTCCACTCGCATCTCCAGAGCATCAGTGCCGCCACCTTAGGCCGATTTGTTCGTCGACACACTATCCATGTGCTTTTGCTCATACTGATCACTCGGGGTGGTCTTATCGGATTCCTTCAGTTCCTTCTTCTTCTTTTCTTGGGCCTTACCGAATGCTGTCTTGCTCCATAGTTTCTCGAACTCATCGGGCGTGCCCTGCGAGCAGATTGTGTGGTGCTCACCCTCGTCTTCGCCGTTCTTGCGGTTCCACACCGTCTTCAGTCGTTTACCGAGAACTTCGCGCTCGTGCTCAGCTTTGAGACGGCCCGTCGAGTCCTCGTAGCGGCGGCGCGTACTCATGACCTTACGACCATCTTCATCTACCACAGACGAGCTGCTGTACGAGTACGACGAGAATGCGCGTTGGTTCTCGGTCTCGGGCGTCTCGGCTTGTTTTTCCTCCTGCTGCTCCATGGAGCGCAGGTCTTTAAAGAACTCCTCGTCGGAACTGACCCCAGGCACATTGCGCATGCTCATCGATAGCTGTGGTAGCGAGTTGGTGTCCATCATTGACAACTCCAGCATTGACATGGGATGCCACAGCGTCGGGCGTACCAGATCCCACGTTGAAAACATTTTGATCTCTTCCACTTGGTCTCCACTCAGAAAACTTGGGAATGACCAGCATAGCATAAAGCTTCTGAGGCCCGTCCCACAACTGTAAAAGGCAAGTTGAAGTGGTCTCAGCGCATTCTATTTGCTAGTTTTCGGAAGGCTATATCGCAGTCCATACTCAATCCAAGTCATTTGCAGGTCGTAGCACGTCATTCCTCAAAACCTCCTCATCGTCGCGTCCCCTCGCTTCTCAATGCTCTGGCAACTGGGCTGTACAGGTCTCTGTCTGTTGCTCTGCATTCCAATTGTTCGTGGTCTGTTCGCAGTGCATTCACTCGAGCGACGCGCGTGTCTCGAGCCTCAGAGTTTCGTTCTGGCACGAGCATTCCACCAGCCACTGTACACAGCATGTTTGCTGATTGTGGCACTTCGTGTGGCATTTTTCTTGTTAACGACCATAATTAAAATTGAAGCTAGGATATTTCAGTGAAAGTGGCAACGTTCTGGCTGCTGGACATACCAGTAGCCATGGCAATACTACATGGCTACATTTTGCTGTTCGCATTACATTTGGTGTTTCGTCGACGCTGGCCTGATGCAGCTCAATTTGCACCTAATACAATGCTAAATGCAGTATTTGTGGCATTTTGTGCGTCGCTTGTGGTGTTGGTGACGCTGGCGGCGCTATGCCAAGCACAAGGAGGCAAGTATGAGGTGATGGTGCCCCAGTGGGTGACGCTCGGCTATTCTGCAGTGATATGGACGACAATGGGGCTGTTGATGGTCAATACGAAGGACAAGCAGTGCATATTCTATGGGAGTATCGACGAAGAAACCAATGGGATGTTAAAGTTGATGAAAGGGGATTCGATCAGAGACTACCAGTGCTGAGCATGTCGTGCTTAAAGAACTTGGGTGTGTGCAGCACTCTTCTAGCAGAACTTTCGATTATTCGAGGTATTGTGTGCGCTATATCAGCTTGTCAGAGTGTTGATAATGCTGTGGAGGTAGTCGATATTGATTCGTGGCAAACCATGATGCTGTATTACTTCGGATGGGAGCTTGCTAGTGTCACCATCGTTACGCATGCTGCATCAGACACCAATTGCTGTGCATTATTTCAGCGAGAAGTTACCACA
This sequence comes from Phytophthora palmivora, assembly GCA_008079305.1. Lineage (NCBI taxonomy): Eukaryota > Oomycota > Peronosporomycetes > Peronosporales > Peronosporaceae > Phytophthora > Phytophthora palmivora. The sequence continues at coordinate 960 of VOQZ01001042.1, read as the reverse complement.
GCCAAGCTGCAATACACCTTCAGCGCCGGCAATTGATTGTGTCGATATTCAAGTCGTTTTTCAAGTGCCGAGTGTTCGCGAGCTTGTCGCTGACTATGCCGTTCCTTCGAATACGTCACTGCTCTCCATGCATCTAAGCGGAATTAAGCATGAAAGCACTAGTGAACAGCACTACTGTAGCGTGCACCACAAAAATGGAGCGTGTTTCGGAACTGAGTACGTTAACTGCCGTTGCTATCGCGAGAGGGACAATCAGTTTTTTGAGAATGCGAATTGCCGTTGCTTACAGAAGATTATGAGCCTCATACAGAAGGACGTCTTGCTTTTGAGAGCGCTATGTCTGTTTCAACCACAATGGCAGGTCAACAAGGACCTAAGCATTGCGCGATGCGAGTCTATTTGATCCAGATATATGACCACGTTAAATTCTAAATGTCCAAGTCGTCGTCGAGATCATCGTCATCCCAATCTGGATCATCTTCGTCAATGAAAAATAACGAGTTGTTGCTAGCACTAGTTGCGATATTGCCGCTTATACTGCCAGGGTTGGTCGCGTTGGAACCGCTGCTAACTCCACCTTGGTGCATGTACGGTAACTGGACTTGGCTTTTAGCTCGTTGTTCCGCATCACTGATGGACAAATTGAAGCTCACTTCTTCTTGGCGCACGGGAAGTGGAGCTTGTCCAAGGCTTTCTGGTTGATTTTGGAGCGCGAGAAGAGATGGTTTGGAGTCAGATTGAGTCTTGCGCTTGAACTCAGACTGTTTGGCACCCTTCATAACTTCGGTTGTGATGTTCGTTTTGCGTTTCGGTGTTGGATCTACTGCTGTAGTATCGTGGTCAGCATCCATGGGGGCAACAAACTTAATACTGCTGCCGAGTACTTGGAAATATTCGATACTTTCGCTGCTTCGACCGTTCTTAAGATACGTTCACGAAATGTTAGCCACTGAAATTTAA